>CP139506.1:97870244-98033424 GCA_021014915.2 Artemisia tridentata subsp. tridentata | reverse complement strand
ATATACATGTGTTTCTTTATTTTAGTCTTGATAAATTGTCATATTGTTTTTCTTTTGGTTTGTTATGTTTAATAGTTGATTTGTTTTTATTTTAGTTTTGTTTGTCACTAGGTGCCAAAAGAAGTGATTAGTACAGTATTCAAGATGGTTTTGACTTTGTGGTAAACTTGGTGTATGACACGTATTCAAGATAGTTTAGTTTTTGTTATTATTGTTTTAAATAAAATAAAAATATATATGTACTAAATGATCATCTATCAATAAACTAAAATAGAATTGTAGCCTCTTTTAATCGACACGTGACGCTGTATTAAAGCAACAAGTGTCATTTTAATCATATTCATTAAAAAAACTATTTAATAAATTTCTTATTTTAATATCATCTATCCGTATTTAAACTAGGATATCTATAACTTCATAAATTTATTATTTTTGCTAATAGAAAAAAGATACATATTAAACATATATAATTAAAATTAAATATAGTATTTATAATTATAATAATGAATCTTAGATCTTACCAAAAAATCCATAACAAACTGCCGTAATAGGTTTGACATACCTATTAAATTGTCAATTAATAACCGAATGGAATAAGGGTTTATTTGTATTTTTTATAGTATTGTAATTAATAAATAACTTTGATATTCAATCCTCTTCTGTTTTCTAAAGTAAATCTTCTACAAATCCGTTTCCTAAAGTTCTTAGATCTTCTAAGAATCCAATGCCTATCTATCTACCAATAAACTAAAACGAGCTGAAGCACACCAAGAAAAGCCATCAGCTAAGAACACGAACCAAAACCAATTCCAAAACATTTGCAAATACTGAAATTTTGATCTTTTAATAAAAGCTAACTCGTACTTCCTAATACACATAAAGGAAGCTATAAGGGGGTAGATGCAATATAACCCACATCAGCCCATCTTATGTCCTCGGGCACGGGCGAAGGTAAAAAGGAAATGCCGAATACCCCATAAGTGTTTGACACTCAAGGCGCATACCTAATCCAGAAAAAGGGACAAACTTTTACCTCTCTGAGGTTAAGGTCGAGCCGAGAGACCAATGAACCTCTGCATTTTATCTACAAATCATGGTGGACCAATTAATTCAATAAACTGATAAACCAAGCTAAAAGAACGTCATACATGTCAATTGAATTGATACCTTATGTTATTTTTTTCTCTCGATTCGTGACCCGACATACTAACTTATCATGTTAAAATGGATAAAACCATAAATATGCTGAAGACATTGAGGACATTCTCAGATAGCAGTCAGACATTTATACTGTTGCGTGTTTGGGAAGGCCAGTTCACAATAAAATTTTGAGTATGTTTCTTTCACTTTCATAGCTAGCTTAACTTATGTTATATCCTATGATTTAAGTTTGATAAGCTAGGAAAAAGGGCTTTTCAGAATCTCTAAAAGCCAGAAAAATACGCTAATCCAAACGCCCCCTAAACCAACAGTTGGATGAAATGAGAACACTACACTAATCCTATGACATAATATGAACTTTCAAAATGAAACATAATAGTGATAATAACAACTTTGGTTACCTGGGGTTACCAGTGAAGTTGCTGTTATAGACTCTTGGAAAATAACCTGGTATTTTATTTTCATCCTCTATTTTTTTTCTCCAAAAAACGTTATGTCACCTTTCTCAAGAAATTTAGATTTAATCCCTGTCATCGTAAATTCTCGTGAAGAATTCTCAGTGACTTAATTCCGTCATTTTCCCACTCGTGAATGCCACTACAGCTTGTGCCTTTGTGCAGGGTTTCCGGGGCTGAAGCCGCTTCACCTGACCTGGTAGACAACACCCTAGCATGTCAGATTATGTAATCACCCTTGTCTGAATTGTTTGGAAAGAATGAGAGGGAAGGATAGCGAACACTTTTCTTGTAATGCTTTTGCCATCAGACAGGGTATTAATAAAAAGCATCGGTAACACATCTGGCCTGAACTCCCCTGCATCCAGAAAGCCTAATTTGTTCCATAGTCAAAACATTAACATCAATATATATATATATATATATATATATATATATATATATATATATATATATATATATATATATATACATACATAACCTTGCATCTTTCATCTTTAGTTTTAGGAGGAGACCCTGCAAGAGCAGTTTTCGAAGTTTCAACCGGCTCATACCTATTAAATCAAACCAAATAAAAACCGATCTAATTATTATCAGTTTTTTGATTGAAAACTAAAAATGGGCAATTAATTTCTAACTTTTTGAGTAAACCTTTCATCTTACGTGTTTGGGTAAAACCTCTACACCTTCGAAAATTAGGAAAAAAAGTAGGCACATTAATCCATCAATACCCAAAAGTATTCAAGAAAATCAGCAAAAGCCAAAAAAAATTTGAGAATCTGAGTCACTTTGAAACAAATTAACATACCTTTGGATTGGCCGTTTGAAAAACTGTTCTTGTTATGCATACTTTATGGTAAAGAACATCAACATTTATATCATCAAATGGCACCACATGACCACGTATCTAATGTCGCACCATCATAAACTTTGTTGTGGAAAAATTTTGGGAACACTACCTGAAATTTTATTTAGGACAGAAGTTTCTATAATAACGAAGTGGGTAGACTCGACCTGGACTAACAGCTGAGATTAACAAACGACATATTTTTATCACAGAATCAAACACACAAAAGTCTAACCTAACCCAACAATCATAAACGCGATCTTTAAAACACAAAGACATGAGCCGTACAAAATATAGAATATGAATACTGACCATTGTGGATACGTGAGTCTGATGATCTTGCGGTCCTTATCTAGCAAGTCTCCCTTGCCGACGAAAAAAAAATAGTTTTTCTTCTAAAATACTACCCATTTCTTTATGACTTAAAGCTCCAATGCTTTATAGTATCTGAAATATAATCACAAAAAATATAACCAACAATTACTTTCTAATAATGAAACGATCTAATGCAGTGTATGACACCATCGTGATTAACGCAAATAAGTGTGCAACATGACAGACCTCCACCACGGATTTCGCAATAACTTTACAAACTCGTTTCTGGGAGACAAATTCCGTGAGCACCTCATTCGATTCATAGGTATCCGAACCCTAGGTGTTCTTTTGAAGGCACGCTATCTTACATATCATTTGTTAGACATAATACCTGTTTCTCCATAAATAAAAACAGAACACCAAGTTAAATACAAAAGCGAATCAAAATCAAAATTTGGTTTTCAGGTATTAATTCACTAAGGCGTAAAAGCAAACACTTGGTATGCATAAATACTAAACATCATAATTAACACCTTAATTAATGAAATAAAATAACAAAATTTAAAACCCACTTCACAAATCACAACTCACAAAAGACTCCTAAATTCTAGTGTATAAGAACGAATTAAAATCAAGACAACATTTAAAGCCAAAAAAAAAAAAGAAAAAAACTTACTTTTCTGACGCGGGTGTTTGGATTTGTGGAGAGTCGACAGCAATTTGCAAATGATATAAAGATTTCAACTGATTCGCGGGTGTTTGGATTTGTGTTGTCGTGGAAACGTTTCTGGGTTTTGATGATAAAATTAGTGTGTGTTTTTGGGGTGAAGATGATGATGATGATTAGATGGAGGTGTGGAATTTTCTAGATGGAGGTGAAGATGATGATGATGAAGATTTGGGTAGTGAACAAAGAATGAAGAAAGGTCTGGAATTGGGGAATAATTTCAGGAGGATAGCAAATAATAATATATACTAGTAGTGTAGAAGGGGGGTTGAATAGTTTTATGTCTTTTTAATTTTATTATGAAAACCTTTGTTTATTTTTAAAACACTTAGATTCAAGTTTGTATGAAAAATAAAACTTGAACCTTATTATTAGTTATATATGTATTCTTTTAAATTGATTGTAAAAGTTTTGGTTTCTTGAATGGAGTTTCAATTTGATCTATATGTGAAGTCAACTTCTAATTATTACTAACAATTATATATGCCTATATGTTATAAAAGTAATGACGATATAAATAAAGATGTAAGTAAGAGATGGAAAGATCTAACCGAGACACGAGGGATTTATAGTGGTTCGGCTACAAGGACACCTTCCTTGCCCTACTCCACTCCCCGAGCACCAAGCTCGAGAGTTTTCTTCACAACTTCAATAAGCTCCCTTATGGCGGAGAAAACCGTACACAACTTTGGCTTACACGGGTTTAACGACACAAAGCTAAATGTCGAGTTCTAATCGTAGCTAGAACCAATCTCACAACTTCACAACACAACTTCTTCACAACTTATTCACGACTACTTCACAACGGCTTCACGACTGCTTCACGACTTCTTCACGACTTCAACACGACCGCTACACAACCTCTATGCTGCGGCTTCACGACTTCAACACTATGTCTTCACGACTAAGACTTCACGACTTCAACACGACCGCTACACAACCTCTATGCTACGGCTTCACGACTTCAACACTAGGACTTCACGACTAGGACTTCACGGCTTCAACACGACCGCTACACAACCTCTATGCTACGGCTTCACGACTTCAACACTAGGACTTCACGACTAGGACTTCACGGCTTCAACACGACCGCTACACAACCTCTATGCTACGGCTTCATGACTTCAACACTAGGACTTCACGACTAGGACTTCATGGCTTCAATACGACCGCTACACAACCTCTATGCTACGGCTTCACGACTTCTAGGTTATGGCTTCACAACGGCTTCAAGACTTCTCTACTTCATAACTTTACAAGGCTTCTACTCTACTTCTTTACTCCACAACTACTTATCCACCTTCTTCACTACTTACACACTACTCTAGCCTAATCACTTATGTTTACAACATATATACACACTTTACACAAATGAATGAAAGATTTACAAAGTATACAAAACAAACAACTTGAGTAACAAGATGCTACTAAGTTGTAATACTTCTAGTCTTGATTAATAGAAGTATTCTTCTTTTGCACTTGGATGGTGGAAGCTTGGATCACTTGAAAACCAATGCTTAAGATTACATGATCAAAGGTTTTTTGAAGATATGAAATGAGATTTACAACAGAAAGTTTTAGTGCAAAAGGGTGAGTAAAAATCCAGGGGAAGGCTGGTATTTATAGGAGAAAAATCTGGACAGCTGGAGCCTACTGGAGCGTGGACGGCCCCCTTAAATAGGGGGGCGGTCCCCTTAATTTTAAGGGGGCCGCCTAGTAAAATTAAGGGGGCCGCCCTTGCTGAACGTTTGCCAGTTTTGTCCTTTTGTGGGGAAGGTTTTTCTGGAACATTTTAACTGATTTTGGTTAAAAATTTGAATTCATATTTTTATAAAAGATTAAACATTTTTATTTAATACCAAAAATGTTTTTCAAAAATATATAAAATGTTTTTGACATTTTATAAAAAATCTAGTGTTTAAGAAAATGTTCCTTTGATCATATAATGCATTAAGCACTTGTTTATTCATACCTTAAGTGATTAAGTTGTAGAAGTGAATATTTACAACTAAATACTTGTTTAATTGATAAGTTTATGTTTAATGAGTTTATATTTTGTGATCATTAAAACATAGAGATATGAATAAATATTGATAATATTTTTAGGCATTATTTATGTCAACAATCTCCCCCTTTTTTATGATTACAAAACCTAAACTCATTAAATCCAAAAAGTTATTTTTGGACAAGTATTTAGTGAGTTTATATTCACTTCTCCCCCTTTTTGTAGCATCAAAAAGGTTGAGCCGACAAGTTTTAGAGACAAAATTTGTCGGAACGAGAACTCCCCCTTGATGTGTGCTCCCCCTCGTTTGAGGGCACCAAGGAATCGATATATGGAATACTTGCAAGAAAAATATTAGAAGCACAAGCATATATATAGCAAAAATAAGCATGCATATAAAGACATTCATTAAAAATGTTGTGTATCAATACACAACCATCCAAGATTATATTCAATCCTACATTAGCTAGTAAGTAATGCAATCTACATAATCATTCTAGGAGTACATGATCTTCCATGGGGCTTGCACACAAAATGGTTTGAAAAATTATTTTTGATTAAGCATTGCATATGCTTAATTTGGTGAGAATGAAGGTGGTGGTGGTGTAGTGGGTGAATGGAGGTTATTGAGTAGGTGTTTTTGATGGTGCATTTGGTGCACTTGGGGATTAACATTGAGGTGGTGGTGATGGAGTTTTGGTGTCTTAGAGATGATTTTGGTGATAGCATGGTGAATGAAAATGGGTGTTTGATGGAGGTGATGGTTGATTTAGGTAAGGTTTGGAGGTTTTGTGGTAAAATTCCAATACCAGTTCGTCTTTTAAGAGAAATGGTAGTTGGGGCTAGATAAAAAGGGTCGCAAGATGCAAAAGAAAACAGTAAATTTTACTGCCCAGATGGCCGGTCCCCTTAATTGTAGGCCGGCCCCCCATAAAATTAAGGGGACCGCCTAGGGAATTAAGGGGGCCGCCCATCTGGTGTTTTCTCAGGCGACCAAATTGAAAATTTTCCAGAAAAGGGTCATTTTTAGGGTGTTTTTGCAGCAAGCTCCATTTGAATCATGTACATCAAGAATGATTAAATAGTGACATAAACATGTTAAATACGCATGCATACATTTAAAACATATTATGAAATAAACATGTTATTAATCATCAAGCATGTATATATATCATGATATTGAGTATACAAGCAATAAGCATAACAATCATATATTAAAGACAAGAAATAAAGCATTCATTAGTTGAAAATAATTATGTTAAAAACATAATTATTGATACAACACATATTTTGCTTATAGCATACAATAAGTAGAAAATTTTAAATTGCCTAAGAGATCCATTTGACTTGCTTGAGACATGAAAAACTTGAATTATTTTGAATGGATGATGGTAAAGAGGGGGTAAAAATGTTGGATTAATGAGGTTGTAAGTTTGGGTGTATGGATGTTGGAGAGAGTGTTGATGAAGGAATTGGAGGTGGAGAGCTTGGACTTGACCATGTTGAATGAGGGTTTTGATGTTGTTCAAGTGGTGGTGTTGGATTAGATCTAGTGAGAAGATACTCAATCCAAGTGAGACGCTCATTTAAGGCGATGGTTTGATTTTGGAGAAAGATGCAACAAGGACAATTGTTGACATGTTTATCAATTTGACTCAAGTGATGTGGTGATGGTGGTAATGATGGTGAGATGGATGGTGATGGGTCTAAGTTGCTTTGAGCAAGGTGCAAAGCAAGGAGAGCATTAAGCTCATGGGCTTCCTTGAGTTCTTCAATGAACTTCAAGTGTTGAGTGGAAGGTGATGATGATTGAGAGTGGTTGTTATTTGGTGGAAGTGGTGGTGACACTTTTGGTGGTGGAGACATTTGTGAACTTGGGTAATTATGAGTGAATGAAGGTGGACATATGGATGATTGGTTATGTGTGTGAAAGGGTTCATTAGGATGAGGTTTAGGTGTAGGTTGAGTTTGAACAACATCATTTGTTGGGTTATGGCAAATGTCAAGCTTCCTCCTCCAAATAGGCCTCACTGAGATTTTAGCAACTCTTGAAGGCTTGGATCTTGGGTGGTTAGATGAAGACATGTTTGGATGGATGATATGGATGAGCATTTATGATGGAGTTGGGTATTTATGGTGTAGTGATGGTGTGATTGTGGAAGGTAAATTTTGGTGGGTGGTTTGTGACAAAATGTGTTTGTGAATTTTGGGAAGTATAGGATAAAATGGGCTAAAAAATAGAAAAAGGGAGCAGCACCTTCGACCATCAGATGGCCGGTCCCCTTAATTAAGGGGCCGGTCCCCTTAAATATTAAGGGGGCCGCCTAATGAATTAAGGGGGCCGCCCATCTGCTAATTTCCAGGTTACTGGAAATGGGTTTTTGGCAGAAAATTGTTGAAAGGGTTGTGTTTTTGGGTTTAGTTTCAAGCAAATCCAACTTCTTTTGAGGCAATTTAGGATTTAATAACTTATGTATGCTAAGCATATTCATTAGACATTATTATCTAGCATGTAAACAACTCATTTAGCATGTAACATATATATGTTAGACAAGAAAACACTACATAGCACCAAGTAATTCATAGTATCATATTTAGGAAGATTAATAAGCTAGTTAAATAATCTTAATGAATATCTATGTGCATGGGAATGTAGAGTTGTGATAGCATGGACTTCTAGACTTGTACCAAGTGAGGTCTTAGTGAATAAATTATGGTTATTTTCAAATTTAGTTCACTTATAAATGTCACATACATAAATATAGATGACAGATATGAGATCACCATGCATAATTTTAAGAAATATTTTTGGCATTATTCAACAATGTTTGAAAGTGGGTTTTTATGTGGATGTGAAAAATATTTTAATGAAATAGTTTTGGTTTTATTTCAAAATGTTTTTATGAGGAAAGAAAACATATTTTTTCAATCTTTGGTTTTGATAAACACGTAATTATGGACACAAGTTTGGAAGAAAGGTAGGATGGTGAAACATGTAAAATAGAAATGTGTCATAATTTTTTTTTGAAAAATCATTTTTCCAAAATGTGAAGTTTTTGCAAATTTAAAAATAATTCCCATTAATTATAGGTTTAAAAATAGTGGTTTATAAAAGATCTCATGCTCAAGGGTATTGGTTAAGTCTATTGTCACATGCTACCTCTTTCTACATATCCTATGGCATTTAAGCATGTATTATGACTAAATATAAAAATACATCATGTCAGAGTAGTTAGAGAAAAACAAAAGCTATTATAATGACAATGCATTCAACAACTAAACAAATAATTACGAAGGCATGCAGTCAAATCACATAGGAGCAAGTAAACATCTAGAAATTTTATATATGCAAGATGACATAAATCTAGGAATGAAAAGCTCTAGTGAAAAGCAAAGTTCATAACAGTAAACTATCGTTAGGTATATTTAGGAAGAATAATGTATTCAAGTTGGAGAATGAGTATGAGACTATTACTAGTGGTGCTCAATTCAGGCTAAACACGACCGTTTTTACGGGTTACACACACCCGACTTCTCACATAGAAGCAATTCAACCGTTAGGTCAAATTGAGTTTCTAGTCAATAAATTCTCCAGTAGTCATTCTCTTTTCAGAAGAAATTAAGTTCCTAAATTTACCTATCGAAGAGTACCAAATATGAAGATTGCTTGGTTTACTAATACTTAGGGGGGCTAACTAAAGGGTTTCAAGTTCATTAAGCCACAGAACGAATATAACTAAAGTGTAAAGGCAAAGAAACCTATCAGACTAAGCGTATCCTAAGGCATTAATAAGATTATATGCATGAAGTAATTACTTAAGAAATTTTAAAAAGAGAACTTACCTCACGTCCTAGCTTTTCTTCGTAATGTCTCAGATGATGATCGACGTGTGAATGATAGGTGAGTCTTCAAGATAACCAAGGTGTGAAAGTATATCATGGCAAGCTTCTAACACCTTATTTAAACCGAAGTGGCTTGACCCGAACATGTCTTGTACGGATGATGATCTTCTCCTTCGTCTGTGTCACTCCATGATTTTGGATTGAGTTCACTTTGGAGTTGATTCATGTAGTCTTCGTCGTTAATACCTACATTAACAACATTTGAACTAGTTGCACATGTATCTATTTTATCTAAATGTTTATCTATTAAATTTTCTAAGATAACTAATTCATGTACAAGATCAAAATCCTCATCTTTGGCTTGACATTTTTCTTGATGAAAGTTTAAGAGATTTTTCCAAATATCATTTGCCGTTTTACAGAAAGATATTCTTTCATATTCAACTTTCGGCAAGGTTTTGAAAATAATTATTTTAGCTTCATTATTTTTGTTATTCTTTGTTTTTAAATAATCATTTTGAGTTTCAAAATCCGTTTTTGTTTGACTTTCAAAATCCGTTTTTGTTGGTTGAAAATCACCAATTGAAATGACATGCCAAAGATCTAGATCAATTGATTTCACATACTTTTCAAATTTATTTTTCCATTCAAGAAAAGTATAGTTTTCAAATAGCGGTGGTGTTTACTTAAATTCCCCTTCTAAATATTTTTCGGATTCCATAGATCGATTCAAGTTTTAAAATACAGTATATTTTAAAGATCTTGATTAACCTGGCTTTGATACCAATTGTGGAAAACTAGAAAGGGGGGTTGAATAGTTTTATGTCTTTTTAATTTTATTATGAAAACCTTTGTTTATTTTTAAAACACTTAGATTCAAGTTTGTATGAAAAATAAAACTTGAACCTTATTATTAGTTATATATGTATTCTTTTAAATTGATTGTAAAAGTTTTGGTTTCTTGAATGGAGTTTCAATTTGATCTATATGTGAAGTCAACTTCTAATTATTACTAACAATTATATATGCCTATATGTTATAAAAGTAATTACGATATAAATAAAGATGTAAGTAAGAGATGGAAAGATCTAACCAAGACACGAGGGATTTATAGTGGTTCGGCTACAAGGACACCTTCCTTGCCCTACTCCACTCCCCGAGCACCAAGCTCGAGAGTTTTCTTCACAACTTCAATAAGCTCCCTTATGGCGGAGAAAACCGTACACAACTTTGGCTTACACGGGTTTAACGACACAAAGCTAAATGTCGAGTTCTAATCGTAGCTAGAACCAATCTCACAACTTCACAACACAACTTCTTCACAACTTATTCACGACTACTTCACGACTGCTTCACGACTTCTTCACGACTTCAACACGACCGCTACACAACCTCTATGCTGCGGCTTCACGACTTCAACACTATGTCTTCACGACTAAGACTTCACGACTTCAACACGACCGCTACACAACCTCTATGCTATGGCTTCACGACTTCAACACTAGGACTTCACGACTAGGACTTCACGGCTTCAACACGACCGCTACACAACCTCTATGCTACGGCTTCACGACTTCAACACTAGGACTTCACGGCTTCAACACGACCGCTACACAACCTCTATGCTACGGCTTCATGACTTCAACACTAGGACTTCACGACTAGGACTTCATGGCTTCAATACGACCGCTACACAACCTCTATGCTACGGCTTCACGACTTCTAGGCTATGGCTTCACAATGGCTTCAAGACTTCTCTACTTCATAACTTTACAAGGCTTCTACTCTACTTCTTTACTCCACAACTACTTATCCACCTTCTTCACTACTTACACACTACTCTAGCCTAATCACTTATGTTTACAACATATATACACACTTTACACAAATGAATGAAAGATTTACAAAGTATACAAAACAAACAACTTGAGTAACAAGATGCTACTAAGTTGTAATACTTCTAGTCTTGATTAATAGAAGTATTCTTCTTTTGCACTTGGATGGTGGAAGCTTGGATCACTTGGAAACCAATGCTTAAGATTACATGATCAAAGGTTTTTTGAAGATATGAAATGAGATTTACAACAGAAAGTTTTAGTGCAAAAGGGTGAGTAAAAATCCAGAGGAAGGCTGGTATTTATAGGAGAAAAATCTGGACAGCTGGAGCCTACTGGAGCGTGGCCGGCCCCCTTAAATAGGGGGGCGGTCCCCTTAATTTTAAGGGGGCCGCCTAGTAAAATTAAGGGGGCCGCCCTTGCTGAACGTTGGCCAGTTTTGTCCTTTTGTGGGGAAGGTTTTTCTGGAACATTTTAACTAATTTTGGTTAAAAATTTGAATTCATATTTTTATAAAAGATTAAACATTTTTATTTAATACCAAAAATGTTTTTCAAAAATATATAAAATGTTTTTGACATTTTATAAAAAATCTAGTGTTTAAAAAAATGTTCCTTTGATCATGTAATGCATTAAGCACTTGTTTATTCATACTTTAAGTGATTAAGTTGTAGAAGTGAATATTTACAACTAAATACTTGTTTAATTGATAAGTTTATGTTTAATGAGTTTATATTTTGTGATCATTAAAACATAGAGATATGAATAAATATTAATAATGTTTTTAGGCATTATTTATGTCAACAAGCACAAATACGGTTTTACTGTTTGAACAACTGTTACGAACAACTTCTTGAAGCGCCCAAATCCCCCCTTTTAGTATATACAGTAATATATGTTTTCAAATATATGTTTTCAAATTTATAACATCAACGTAGAAAAAGGACAAGAGTCATTTTTGTTCATATACATAGAGTGGTAGTACCAAAGGTGTACTATATTACCCCCATGATAATTGTATGCATTTTACTTACTATGGTAAGTTTGTAAAAACTACACAAAGATGTAAAAAACGTGTTCCATATCATACCGGACATTTATTAAAATACCCTTCATCATTCATTGAATTGCAAAATGACTAATATATCCCCTAAAACATCAAAGAAAGTTTTTCTTTTTTGCATTCTTAATTAAAATTTTTGCTTTGAGAAAAAGAATATTCTTCATATAAAACATAAAATATCTTGGCATGTTACTTGCTTGTTTTTATTCTTTTCCATTGTCTTGTAAGAACCTCCTTCTTCTTCTTCTTGGTAAGTTTCATAAGCCAAAATGGAATCTCAAAAGTTGTCACACTAAAAATGGCAAAGTGTAGATTATGTAAAGATTATGTGAAGATTTATAATTGAACTTTTGTCATGTAGTGGTGGAGTATACTACTATAGCCGGTTTTAGGTGTATAATGGGGAGGGTAAATTTTATTTTTACTCCGCGTTGGTGTATCGTGTGTCGGTTTGAGCTTAAATGTTACCGTAAAGTCCCGGTTTGACGTTTTTGAACACGTCTACGTAAAATAAAGTTTTTATCCACGTTTTTGTCAGAAATATAATAAAATGTCATTACTGACTCAAAAACATCTTTATTTGACTATTACCATGTGTACTGTGCTGTCGGTACGCGCGTGCGGTTGTTTTTCAGAAAAATGCGAGAAAGCTCTCAGTTAATAACAAGACTTGTCAGTAACTATCAGAAATGTGATAATTTAACTTTACTGACAAAAATATACTTTTTCTGCAGTGACTGTAAACTACAGTATGCGAGACAGCTCCCAAAAATGCTCAAAATAATCAATCGCGCATAGAAATGCTCAACTCAAAATTAATAATTACTCAGAAACATGCAAACGCGCATAGAAATGCTTAGCTTAAAAATAATTAATACTCATATAATATTAATTAATAACGTGAAAATTACCATTTGTCACAGTCTCCCCATCTAATCGGGAAATCCGTCCCGGATTTCAATTTACGTCACTCGTTGGTTTTGAAAAGAGATGAGGGTATTTTCGCTTGATTTCGTCCTCTCGCTCCCAAGTGTATTCGGGGCCTCTGCGAGAGTTCCATCGGAACTTCACAATTGGAATACGACTCTGCTTTAGCTGTTTCACTTCCCGGTCCATGATTTCAATCGGCTTTTCAATAAAATTTAACCTCTCATCAAGCTGGATTTCATCCAAAGGAATAACGACGTTTTCATCTGATAAGCACTTTTTCAAATTGCTGACATGAAAAACGTCATGCACAGCGCTGAGCTCAGACGGCAGTTCGAGTCGGTAGGCTACCGGCCTGATTTTGGCAAGAATTTCGAAATGTCCAATATAGCGAGGGTTCAGCTTACCACGCTTGCCAAATCTTATCACGCCTTTCCATGGCGAGACTTTTAACATCACTTTATCTCCCACTTGAAACTCAAGGGGTTTTCGCCTCTTATCGGCATAGCTCTTTTGACGGTCACGAGCCGCTTGCATTCGGCTCGTGGACTAGCTCTGGCCCGGTAAGTTGGCTTTCTCCAACTTCTGCCCAACAAATTGGCGATCTGCACTTACGACCATAAAGTGCTTCATACGGTGCAGCCTTAATACTGGTGTGATAGCTGTTGTTATAGGAAAACTCGACTAAAGGAAAATGCCTATCCTAGCCATTCCCAAAGTCAATCACACATGCTCTTAGCATGTCCTCTAATGTCTGAATGGTCCTCTCACTCTGACCATCAGTCTGAGGATGATAAGCTGTACTCATATCAAGGTCGGTTCCCAAGGCATCCTGAAGCGACCTCCAAAAATTAGACGTGAATCGACTGTCACAATCAGAGATAATAGAAACAGGCACACCATGCCTTGCGACAATTTCCTTAACATACAGTCGCGCGAGTTTATCCATGCTGACACTTTCCTTCATAGGAAGAAAATGCGCTGATTTAGTGAGTCGGTCAACGATTACCCAAATCGTGTCATAACCACTCGACGTCTTAGGCAACTTAGTTATAAAATCCATAGTAATACGCTCCCATTTCCATTCTGGAATCTCAGGTTGAACAAGTTGTAGCAACCGGCATTTTTAGGGCAATACTTATTTATAAGACTCGAAACCAGTTGTGGCAGACAATAATTTTTCCAAAATTATTTTAATAATATGTTTCATTTATTATTGCCTATTTGAGCATTTCGAGCTTACATGATTATTTTGGAAAGTTACTTCGCATACTGTAGCATACAGTAACCCTCAAAACCACTTAATTTTATCAAGAAAAGTAATGTAATCACTTCCTGACATTTACTGGCAATTTATTTACAAAACCGAGAAGTCATCTCGTTTTTTTTTTGAAAAACACGATGCCTCACGAGTACCGACGCCACATTGGTAATGGCTTAAATTTTATAATTAACTCTCAGAATCAATAACCTTGTTCTTGTACCACTTTTATAAAAATGTTTCCAGAAATGTATTTCTCATAGTTTTGCCAAACCAAGTTATCACGTTTACATTTTAGCTCAATGGGACACGAGGTACACTTAATACCCACAAAATAACAAAGACTAAATTAAAACCTTATCTTCATCCCAACCGTACATCACACAATGCCCTATCCCTTTCCTATTCTTCTTTTTCAGTGGTTGGTCCTATTATCCCTACAACTCCTTTCTCTCTTTCCCAAACATTTATCACGGGATCACCTAAAAGCTCTCCAATGGATAGAGACTTTAGCTGAAATTATCCATTCACAAGAGTTTGATTACAAAAGCAGGTTGTAAACCTTTTTCCTTGCTGCCTTTTTATCCCATTCGAAGACCATGGGGCATCACAAGTCCCTAACTCAAATGTTATCACCTACTCACATCTCTCTAAAATTTCCGGCGCCATTTCCGGCCATTTGAGCCACACCGCCGGCCACACAACATCACCGCCACCACCACTTTAATCCTCCCATCATTTCCATCATTGTGGTATACTTCACGCGCCTACAACCCACCTATATCTTGTTCTTTCTCCTTCGATAACTTATGATTTTTCCGGCGAGTTTTTCCGGCGACACCTTTGTATAACCACACGAGCTTAGATCGAGTCTTGGAGCAGTTTAGGGTCTTGTTTGGGCTGTTGTTGTCGCCATCGTTGCGTAGGCTGTCACCACGCGCCATCGTCTCCACCGCCTTGTCTCTCCTCTTTCACGTCATGGTAAAGCCGAGAAAACCCGTTCGATATTATTATTATTTCTTTTATTATTACCGGTTATTATTGTTGTTGTTTCGTGGGTTAAAAACAGATTTAAGATGATTTATATTATTGTTGTGATTATGAAATGAGTTTATAAATTCGTGATTTAAAAAAAAAAAAAAAAAAAAAAAAAAAAAAAAAAAAAAAAACCGGTTATAAGACTGATTATTGTTGTGTTTTGTGTGGTAAGTTTTGGATTAAAATGAGTCGCGGTACAAAAAGAACCCACGTAGGGTGGATGATTATTTTCAGTCAAGAGTTTTGGTCTCGGTAAAGTCTCGGTTGCATTTTGAGTCTCGTTATGAATCCAGGCCTAGTATTTTGTTGCCGTTGTTGTTATGGTTGATTCTTGATGTTGTCGTTGTTATGAGTGTTGTTGGAATGGTTGTATTGTCGTCATTCCTTGGTCTCGGCATGGTAACATTAAGCGTGGTCTTATTTATTTGTATCTTGTCGTGGTGATCTAGTTTGAGTTAGGATGGGTATAGTTTGATTTTGGTCTACTGGTTCGAACAAAGTAAGCTTAAACCGAGACCAAGTGGTCTCGGTGAGTCTTGTGAATACAATTTTGGTCCGTTTGGTGGGAGTGAGCTCGTTTGGTGTTAGTATGGTTGTTGAACTTATTTTGGTGGCTTATTGAGGCGACATTAAAACAGCGTAGTATTGTTTCACATTTTTAGTTGCTTCATTCAAAATTTCTTATCACATTTTTCCTCCTGGTTCCAATTGGGTATGGTGGGCTTATTTGGTGTTAGATCGGTTTTGTGATTGTGGTAAATGTTGGGCCGAGCCCAGTTATAGTTATAGTATGATCATTTGTATTAGTTGATGGGCTCACAAACCCATAAAATAATATGGGTATTTTGTTATATGGTAATGGGATAACAAGCCCATAAGCCTAAAATATAAAAAAAATAAAAAATATTTGTTTAAAAATTGGTTGGACACATTAGTACGTTTCGGGTAATATTTGGAATCGTTATTTGACTTGAATACGGATTTGATTATTGTAAATTGTTATCGGACTTACAATATTAGATATCGGATTTATTGAACATTTTGACTCGAGACGGTGTAATATATTAACTTCAAAATGAACTTAATATATTAAACACGAAACGGACACAAAATCTTCAATAAAACCAAAACTAATATTTACAAGAACAATAGCGAGACATAAGCTTGTTAAATATTGTAATTTTAGTTTTGGTTAATCCAAGTCTCGACGACTCGAGAAAAACTAGTTTTATTAGTTAAACTCATTTTTTTATAAAACGTTTATGTTTTATACAAATTATTTGGGGATAACGGGGTAAATGTCGAAACGTACAAACTAAGTTATTTTATTTGAGATGTTTGTTGTCGTAAACTTCTAGAGTTGTCTTCCTTGGTTTGAGTTCTCGTCAGTATTCTCTCGAGTTTGTTGATGTCTTTTCTCCTCGACATGAGTTGTCTGTCGAGTCTATGTCTTCTTACCACACCACACGAAACGTTGAAACTAATCTTTTTGACAAGTTTTGAAACTGAGTAATCCACGAAAACTACGACACATTGTCTTTTATAGACTTTATCACTTTACGAGACGTATTCTAAGATAACTACATACGTATTAGGTTGTGCCGTGAGACCCTAGTTGCCGTGAGATTTTAGTTGCTGTTGCGTTAGGCTACCTTTGAGCTGTTGTGCTGTTCTACTCTCTAACATTGTTGTGATATTACATTGCTGGACTGAGGTGAGTTCTCGTAGCCCCTTTTTCATTATGTTTTCCTTGGGGGAAGATGGTACTCAAATGATATTTTAACTGTTTTTCATGCTGTGATTATACTGTTTTCATGATTTTGGACATTATGTGTGTTGATACAATTATGTGCTACGATTTGTTTGACTGTGTGTACATTGATGCGCAACTGTTAACTCTTTCGAGAGCCGAAACAATTGATAGATCTATCGGGGTAGCTCCCCTCTGTGTGTTCTGTTTACGTAAACAATTGGTAGATCTATCGGGGTAGCTCCCCTCTGTGTGTTCTGTTTATGTGTGCAACCGTGGCAGGTTCAGTTGGCGCGACATTATTTGGTTTCAACATTATTTGGTTTCGACATGTGCTTATAATTGGTTATCATGCTCATATTTGTCCTACACTATGCTATCACAGCTCAGCGGTTTCACTTTTAAACCTACGAGCTCACCAACATTATGTTGACGTTTTCTAGTACCATTTTCAGGTGGATCATTACTAAAGTATTTGAAGGCACATTTATCGGAGTCAGACTGTTTGATACTTGCTACTATGTTTGTCAAGATGTCAAGAGTTCAAAAGAGACATGTTTTCTTTTCAAATTTGGTCGAAGAATGTTTTGTAAAATATTACTGAAATAATTGTAAGGTATGAATCTATGATGTTATGCAATGTGCCTTTCTCAGTTACATCTCGTGTTTTCGCCTCTGACGGGGTGTGACACAAGCAGACCGGACGGTCTCTGGTGTTCAGCCTTGACTTTCGAGCACGTTAAACACTTGCTGACGTATTCAGCTATATCGGCCTTCATGTTTGGCCACCAATACAACTTCTTCAGGTCTAAATACATCTTGTCAGATCCTGGGTGAATGGAGTACTTGGACTTATGGGATTCGTGCATAATCAAATCACGAATTCCTCCATACAATGGAATCCAGTACCTGTCTCCATAACGCAAAATCCCATCGGATCTTCTTACTAGCCCATTCTCAAGTTCTGGCATCCTGTGAATTTTCTCACTGGATCGGTTTTCATCTTTGTGTGCCTCACTCTGAGCCTCAAGAATCTTCGCTGGAAGCGGCGAATTGATCGTCATCCCTAATGATCTGACCCTGAGGGGTTTGATCCGCTCCTTTCTGCTAAGGGCGTCGGCAACAACATTTGCCTTGCCTGGGTGATAACGGATCTCACAATCATAGTCACTAAGCAACTCCAACCATCAGCGCTGTCTCATGTTCAGCTCCTTCTGGTTCAATATATGCTGTAGACTCTTGTGATCGGTATACACTACGCACTTAGTTCCATAAAGGTAGTGTCTCCAAATCCTCAGTGCAAACACGACTGATCCTAATTCTAGGTCATGGGTTGTGTACTTTTTCTCATGGGTTTTCAGTTGTCGAGAAGCGTATGCTATCACATTCTCTCTCTGCATCAACACGGCTCCCAAACCTTTATGCGATGCGTCACAATACACAACAAAATCTTCGCTACCCTCGGGTAAAGCCAAAATAGGTGCACTACACAATCTTTCTTTAAGGAGTTGAAAAGCTTCTTTCTCCTCATCTCCCCAGTCGTATTTCACATTCTTTTGAGTCAATTTCGTCAACGGTTTAGCTATCTTAGAGAAACCTTCTATAAACCTTAGAGAAACCTTCTATAAACCTTCTGTAATAGCCGGCAAGTCCTAAAAATTGTCGGATTTCCGTCGGCGTTGTGGGCGTTGCCCAATTCTTAATGGCCTCAATCTTAGCAGGATCTACGTGAATTCCTTGCTTATCTACCACGTGACCAAGAAACTGCACGGTCGATATCCAGAATTCACACTTCGAAAACTTAGCATACAGCTCTTCCTTTTTCAATAGTTCCAGAATTAGCTTGAGATGTTCCTCATGCTCTTGCTCATTCTTGGAATATATCAGGATATCGTCAATGAACACTATCACGAATTTATCCAAATACGGCTTACACACACGATTCATGAGATCCATGAATACTGCTGGTGCATTTGTCAAGCCAAATGGCATAACTTGGAATTCGTAATGGCCATATCGAGTTCGGAATGCGGTCTTCGGGATATCCTCTTCCCGGACCCTAAGTTGGTGATAACCCGATCTCAAGTCTATCTTAGAATAAACCGATGATCCTTGCAACTGATCAAATAAATCATCTATCCTCGGGAGTGGGTATCTATTCTTAATGGTTAGCTTATTCAGTTCCCGATAGTCAATACACATCCTGAAGGATCCATCCTTCTTCTTTACAAACAAAACAGGAGCTCCCCAAGGCGATGAACTCGGTCTGATGAAACCTTTTCCAGATAATTCAGCTAACTTATCAGACAATTCTTGTAATTCCGTAGGTGCTAAACGATAGGGTGCTCGCGCTATAGGCGCGGCTCCTGGCACTAAATCGATTTGGAACTCGATTTGTCTGGCCGGTGGAAGTCCCGGTAAGTCTTCTGGAAAGACTTCTGGAAAATCCCTTACGATTGGCACATCTTCCAACCTTTTCTCTCCAGGTTCCTTTTCCTTCTTTTTAGTGACATGAGCTAAAAAGAGGTAGCATCCTTTCTCGATGTACTTCTGCACTTTCGTACACGAGATGATGCTCAATCTCGACGAACGCGCTCGATCAGAGCGATCTCCTTCAATGATCAAAACTTCGTTCCCATAGGGTAATCTGACGATCTTCTCATCACAGACGATGACGGCATGATATTTCGATATCCAATCCATCCCTATGATGACGTCAAAACTACCCAATTCTACTGGCATTAAGTCTATGTTGAATGGACGGTTCAACAAGTTTAGAGTGCAACCCCTTACAATGGCACCTACTCTTTCTAGGTTTTCGTTTGCTAGTTCTACGTCAAAGGCATTATCTAAGGTGGTCGGGGCTATATCGAGCAAAGGACTAAAAGCGGTCGATACAAAGCTTCTATCTGCTCCCGTATCGAAAAGTACTGAAGCATAGAGATTATTTAAAAGAAACGTACCCGTCACCACGTTCGGGTCGTCCTGTGCTTCCCTTCTACCTACGGCATAAACTCTTCCACGGGCTCTTCCTTCATTGCCCTGATTCCCATTGTTGACCATTGCTACTTGGTTCCCTGGCCCACCACCGTTTCCTTGGTTTCGGGGTTTATTGCACTCGTTTCGATAATGACCCTTTTCACTACACCCAAAGCAGGTGACATCCGCCTTACGATTGTAGGGTGGTGCTGCTTGTGCGGTGGCTAGGGGTCCTGCCCTGCAGTTCTTTGCCAAGTGCCCTATCCTCTGGCAATTGTTACACTTCACAGTGCACTGTCCCCTGTGATGTAACTTACAGCGGTTACAAAAAGGCGTATTCTTGTCATAACCCTTCTTGTCTCATGAACCAACTGCATAAACCTTGCCTCCATTCTGCTTTTTGTTCTGAGAGCTGTTGTTGTTACCCTTGGAGTGATCTTCCCACTTCCTTTTGTGGTCAGTACTCTTCTCTGGAATATCCTCCAGTTCCTGATCCATCAACTTGTTTGCTGTCTCCATGGTCTCATGAAGATCTACAGCTCTCGAGGTAATCACATCACCTCTTATAGATTTCGGTAAACCACCGATATACCTCTCAATCAATCTGGCTTCAGTCCGAACCATTTCTGGACATAGCAAAGCCAACTCCTGAAATCTCTTATTGTAGGCAGCGATGTTGTTGTTTTGCACCTTCAGATTCCAAAACTCAATTTCCAACTTCTTAATCTCATTTCGTGGGCAATAATTCCTAATCACTAGTTTCTTAAAATCTTCCCAAAGCATAGCATAAGCAACATCCATATTAGCAGACTTCATGTAGTTGTTCCACCAGGTCAAAGCGGAATCTATGAAAGTGAATGATGCGAACTTGAACCTGTCATCCTCGTGACAACCACTGATACGAAACACGGTTTCAAGCTTCTCAATCCATCTAGTCAAACCAACGGCTCCCTCTGTTCCTCCAAATCCTCCAACCATGATTTTTCGGAACTCAGAGTAAGTACAACCACGGCTGTTGGTCACTGGCCTAGATGTCCCAGTGTTGGTGGTCGAGTTGTTTGCGGCTGCGAGAGCGGCGGCCACTCGATCAGTAACAAGCTGATCCAGTGTTGCTTGATTCACCACTGGGGCATTAGCTGTGGCCCTAGTTGGTGCAACATTCTCAGCATTCTGGCCTCGTGCGGCTCTGGTCGGGGCAACATTCTCAGTAGTTCTTCCCCTCACTGACCTTGTCTGAATAGGTGTGTTAAAAGTTTGTCCTCGTGTGACTCTGGTTGACTTTCGTTTTGGTGCCATTTATCTGCATCACAAAAGATGGCGATAAATGAGATTTTTGTTTATGGAAAAATAAATCATACGGATATGTGGATAGCGAAAACAGAATACAAGAATAAAGTCAACCACAGAGGAAAAACGAATAATCGGATAAGAAGACTAAGCTTGTTATAAATATATCAAAAGATAGAGTTTTTACAAAATTACAAGCTCGTCAAGAGTTAGTCCTAAAATACTACTGAAATACTAATAGTCCTAGGAATACATCATCACTACTACTACTCTAGGATCGGTCACTAGTAATGCGTAGCTCCTCAAATGATCGGGTCAATCCTCCAATGGTGGTCTCTAGCTGGGCTACACGGTCTCTAAGCTCTTGGTTCTCCCTCATCACTGAACCAATGGTATACTCGGCAGTCACAATCCTCTGCCACTGAGTACGGTCAACGCCTCTAGCCCGTCGCAACATACCCTGAATCCTATGCTGGCCTCTACCTAAACCAATGGCCCTAAAGTCCAATCCTCTAAGCTCCCTACCATGCAATCTCTCTAAGGCATCCAATCTGGCCCTCAATCCAATCATCACTCTACGGTCAGAATACAACTCCTCAAACAAAACACAAGCTGCCTGATCAATAGTCCCAATCCGCCTCTCCACAGTCTGGATACGTTCAGACTGCTCCAATCTCCCAAGCTGATCAGAATGTACATCAAGTAGGTTCGCCTGGTTCGTCAGCTGAATCCAGATCTGATCCATCTCAGTAAGCTCCTCAGGCTCTGCTAGCGGAGAAGCCACTGGTGATGGGAGTGGGGTAGGCATCGGAGATGGTGGCATGAAAGAAGGAGATGACGGTGTGTACTTTGGACTAGCTGCACGTACACCCGTGCTAACATCACAAGCAATGTCCAACCACTGACTATCATCCAAACCCTGAATCTCGGCATCTCTAGAGCTCTGTCCAATCTCAAACAAACCCTGAAACTGTGCATCTCTCGAGCTCTGTCCAACCTCAAACAATCCCTGAACATCCTCCATGACGCCCTTGCCATCCCTCGGCATCATGCCCTGATCTACATCCATAGGAGTATCCCTATCATCCTCTAAACCCATAGGAGTGTGCTCAGTAGATGCAGCAACAGCAGGAGTAGGCTCATCCTGAACCTGCTCTGGATCCTCCACTGGATCCTCATCCTCATCAGAATACGTCTCCACTGATCTCCTACGTCTCTGACTAGGTGGGGAATAGTCTGGAGATGGTACAGGTGACTGAGGTGGTGAGTTAGCAGGGGTACCCATATAACCATAACGGGTCCTGCTAAGAGATGAAGTCAACACAGAAGATAACTGAAGACGGCGTCCACGGACTCGCCTATACGATGCCCGACGTCTGACAGGTGGGGTATCAAGATCATGCTGAGTAAAGGTGTACAACTGAGCTGGTGATGAACGGTGTGCTGTGGTAGATCTGTGCAAGTACGGTGAGGTAGATACCGAAGTGGTGTATACAGGCTGAGCTGGAATAGATGGCTGAGCAGCAGCACGAACAACCTCCATCAGTGGGTCATCCATGAATGGAACTGGCTGTCGTGTCGAAGAAGTGAATCCAGCAGTAGCTACCTCAGAGTGTGTGCCGAATGGGAGAGACATAGTCTGTGACAAATATAGTGCGACACGTATAAGTATATAGAAATTACTTATATCATATATGCTTAGTATAATACTCACATAGCATATCATAACGCCAAATCAAATAAAGCAAATAACGCTCAAATCAAATAAGCAACTAATGCTCAAATCATAGCAAGCTAAACTGGCAGGCATCCGGCGGTCATGATGGAAAGTTTTTCATAAATCGGTTATAGTTCAAGGTTTTTATAAACCACGTTCTCTATAACCTAGGCTCTGATGCCAATCTGTAACACCCCCAAAATCACAATATTCGCGGAAGTATACACTTTGGGGTGCTACGAGGTCGGTAATCACAACATAAGATATAGCGAGCGGATTAAAAATCCGTTTTAAAATATTTTACATAAGTCAAGTTATGTAGCAATACATAAAAATCATTTCAGATGAAAATAAAGCCCATTTAAATTAAAAAGGTCCAATTGTCAGAGTAAACACATTAAAAACATTTCCATCATTTATTGTGACCGTCGCCATGCTCTGCACCCGGCTAAACGCACCTCAGTTTCCTGAGAAAAACATGCTAAAAGTCAGCTAACGCTGGTGAGTTCATAGGTTTAATTAAATAGCACAAATGGACCAATAGCAATATCTCAAAAACAATTCAGCAGATACACACTATCTGTTATGCAAACACTAAGCCTCATCCTACCGATCTATGACAATGCAGCACGACTAGCGTTAGCAAATAAATAAGGGTGCCCGCGAGTGTTAATACCCAGACACTCGGACTATTATTCGATTTGGTATACGTTCGCCTTGGCTATGCCGAGCCAACCGAACGAGGACGTCACTCCCAATAGATCTATTTATAACAAACGGCTTCCTAGACAGGAATTAACGGCAGATGATAGTGCGCACAAATTGGGATTCAGCAAACTTAGGTTTCCGCATACTAGTGTGCACTTAAAAACAAAATTCATTTCTGGTCCATGAAAACAATTTTGCATGTTTCTCACCCCAAGCTTATAAAGCAAAAATCGTATAAAATATGGGGCTATAAACTCACCTTTCAATAACAACAAATCAGCTAATCAATCAAAATAATGCAACCGCGCCGATCAGCACCCTAAATCAGTACGGTAAGTCTTAGCAAAATATTCATGTCTCATGTGTCTTTATTTTATTTGAAAAGTTTTAAGTTTGACCAGTGCTCATGTATTTCTTGCTTGCTGTGTGGTAAAATATATTTCGAAATGATTTATTATTGTAACTCTTGGTGGTGGCTCATGGTGAAAGTGCATGGTGAGAATACGTAACGGAATATCCGTGCTGGTATTCGCGGCTTAGATGTGCAAGTGTTATATATATATATATATATATATATATATATATATATATATATATATATATATATATATATATATATATATATATATATATATATATATATAAAATAAGTTAATTACTTATGTATTTAATTAATGGAGATTAATTAAATAAGTTTTGAAAAATAGTTAATATAATAGAGTTAGTGAAGAATTATTATATTAAAAACATCGTTTATTATTTCTGATGCAACTTTATTATAAGAAAACAAGTATTGTTAAGTAATTTTCATAAAGTTTACTTAAGTTAAGTGTTTCCACAAAATATTCTAAGTGTTGGATTTTTAAAAAATTTGGGCATGACCGATTCGTTTATACAATGTTTCCATTTATCTCAAGTGTTGCAAATTCTCCTCAAATATTCCACTAACTAGTTATAAGTGCAAAAATACTTTTGTGATATATATTTCAAGTGTCGTGAATATTTTGATCGTTATATTATTCGTTATCTTTACTTTTAAGTATTAACAATAGATTTCGACATAAAGTCAATATTTTTTTAAAAAGTCAACAAAAGTTTATCTTAACATTAGTTTGGTGAAAATGTCAATTTTTACCCTTCCGGAGACTAAACGTCTCAAAACAAGTCCAAAAATAGTTTTCGTTACATTTATCGTTTCGTCAACATTAATAACCATAGCGAGTCGGAAAATATTCCAAAAATCAATTTCATCATTTTTATTTGTTAATTGGGCCGAAATTCTTAAATAAGCCCAATAACCATTTTTAGCCCAAAACACATTTTTGGTTATTACGTATATATCGACGCGTTACTAAAAATCATTTTACTCGCTCAATAGGTCCGTTTGGTCAAAAAGTCAAAACTTCAAAAATCTTCATGGGCTTCGGCCCAACAGTAATTTAGTGGGTTTTATGGCCCAAAAATCCATTTAGCCCAATTTGTTATTATTTGGTACTTATTAGTGATTATTAGTTACCAAATAAACTTTTTACTTATCAAATAAGCTCTAATAAGTAAGCTACTTAGTCAAATAGTCAACTATGACTAAAAATAAGTTTATTCGACCCATATTCATGATGTTAACTTATTTTCACCTTTTTACTAGTTATTTTTAATAACTTATGGCTTATTAAATAAGCTAATCCAAATAAGCACTTAACTATATTTTTCCACCATTTCACCATTTGAGCCAAAATTTTATGTTTTTCAAAACCCCAATAATTTTTTATTTTTATATATAGCCGAACCATATATAAGCCTTAAAAATCAATATAGTGCTTAATCTAGTGCAAAAACCATAACTAATGTTTGTATCATCAAATTAGCACTATATGTAACAAGATTTACCACACAAGCAAGAAATCTACAAACTAACTCATAAACATCAAAAATGTCGAGCACTATAATACAAAGATCAAACCCTAGCTTTTTCCATATTATCAAAACATACACATTTAACACTTTTAAACATCATTATACACCAAATGAACAATAGATTAACAAGATTAGAAAAGTTTTATGAATTCTTACAAAAGTTGATGTTTTAACATGGGTAGGAGGACCAAGAACACCCAAAGCTTCACCAAATTTACCCAAACCAAGCTCCAAATGACCCAAAAACCTTGATTACACACTTTGATTATCTTGAACTTTAGAGAAAATTTGAGGATGATGAATGTGTGTGTGTGTGTCGTGTATGGTGTGAATAAGAAGAATGATCTTGGTAAGTTTCGGGTTAATACACAAATATGTTACTAAACTTTCCAAAAAAGTTCGCCTAAGTTACTAAACTTTCATTTTGTTCACTTAGGTTACTGAACTTACCAAAAAAGTTCGCCTAATTTATTAGTGTTGGTAGGAGTGACTTAATCGTATATTTTTTGATATGTTAAGTAACATAAATGTCATGTTTTTACAAGTTCAGTGTTGTTTATGAATATTTTTTATAAGTTCAGTGACCACAAAATGTCATGGTTTATAAGTTCAGTAACCTAAGTGAACAAAATGAAAGTTCAGTAACTTAGTCGAACTTTTATGGAAAGTTTAGTAACATATTTGTGTATTAACCCGGTAAGTTTCATAAGCCAAAATGGAATCTCAAAAGTTGTCACACCAAAAATGGCAAAGTGTAGATTATGTAAAGATTATGTGAAGATTTATAAGTGAACTTTTGTCATGTAGTGGTGGAGTATACTACTATGGCCCAAATCCCCCTTTTAGTATATATAGTAATATATGTTTTCAAATATATGTTTTCAAATTTATAACATCAACGTAGAAAAAGGACAAGAGTCATTTTTGTTCATATACATAGAGTGGTAGTACCAAAGGTGTACTATATTACCCCCATGATAATTGTATGCATTTTACTTACTATGGTAAGTTTGTAAAAACTACACAAAGATGTAAAAAACGTGTTCCATATCATACCGGACATTTATTAAAACGAGCTGGGCAGCCCGCGCGTTGCGGCGGGTAATTGGCATTAGTTTTTTGTAGCAATGTTTTAAATGAGGAATTTGTAGGTGAAACTGCTATGCCAGGCTACCGATATCGCCAAGTGACCCGTAGTCGAGTTTCGCAAACATTTTTGTATACAAAATAACTTATATAACAATAATCGGAGCAACAGATATAAGTAAAGAGACAACAAACTATCAAATAAGCCACAAAGTGCAATGTATTAGAATAAAGATTTTCTATAGTTGGACTGGAATTGACACTTGATACCAATATTATTCTTTAATAGTATCCAATAAAAATAGAAATACCAAACGCTCGAGAATATCAACTACCTTCATTTGGAACCGTCGGAGTAAATTCTGCCGCGACGACTTTCCCTTTGCTATCAGAAGTAGTCATAGGCAGATCTATCTCCCAACTGCTGCTGGTACTGCTGGTTTCTGCAAATGAGCTTTTCTTTGTTGTAGCCTTTTGTATCAGCTGAGGCTGATCTTGGAAAACCTGTTCAATGAAGGGAGATAGAGATTATCTCATTGGTCATTGCCAATCCAGGCAGACAGGGTCGAGATTTCAATCAATTAAGGAGTCCCAAAAAGCAAAATATTATTTACCTCCCACTTATTACCATAAACTGATGAAGCATTTTGTTCCGACAACATCAAACCCAAAACTAAAATTAAAAGTTGCAGAAAGTTTCACCACTAAAGAAGTCGAATTACCGGAGGGAGTGACCACATCGTTGATATATTTTCCATAGATACATTAATTCTGTCAGGACTTGGAAAGTAGCCAACTTTTTGCTCTATTTGTTGCTGTTAAGCTATAATACTATACAGCCTGCAAAGAAAAGAATGCGACCTACAATTAGCATTACCAATCATACGGGACCCATTCATATATTATGCACACGCATAGGTAAAAGTAGTCAAACATCTTGAAAGTGATCATTACTTTTTTCAAAATGCAATAAACCACCACGTACCTAAACTATACTTAGCCAAACACCCTCCTACTAAAGTGGTTAATGATAGCAGTTAAATTTTGTAAAAAAATATTCATTATCATGTGAAAGACTTGATCTCCACTCTGGAAAAAAAAAATGACAGAAGCATTGATATTTCCACTGGAAATATTCGTATGCACTAAATGCAACATAAAATCCTCGCAATGCTTTGTTCACACAAACTATTTTAGCCTTCGTTTCAACACCCAAACCTACCCCGTTTTAGTCCCATTTCAGCAACGAAACTTCAGCCCCTAAACCCACATGTTATAGGCCCTGTTTCAGCACTCAAATCCACCCATTTTAGCCCCCACTTCAGCCCCCTAACGCAGCCATTTCAGTCCCATTTTAGCATTCAAACGTACCCAATTCAGCCCCCGTTTCAGCACTTAAACCCACCCGTCCCAGCCCCCATTTCAGCACTTAAATGGTCTGACTTCAGCCCCAAAAATTTAACCCATTTGAGCCCCCAAAAACCACCAATTTCAGCCCCTAAACCCACTCATTTCAGACCCCATTTCAGCATCCAAAAGCAGTAATTTCAGATTCCATTTCAGCACCGAAACCCACCCATTTCAGTTCCTAAACGTGCCCATTCTAGACCCTATTTGAGCCCCCAAAACCACCTATTTCTAATGTGGAATACAGGTTCTTTCTACCCACTTAATAGGCGACCTAAGTTGAGTTGTAATAATCATACTTACAACAAATGAAGTGAGGGAAATTTGATATCAGACATATTATAACATACCATAACATAAAATTGTCTCAGCAGGTCCTTGATAATAGCCTAGTAAAATGAAAGATATCCTTACCCTTGGCCTGGTGCAAATTTCAAACATTCTTCGCGTCACATCAAGTGGACCTTAGCTCTTTGCGGAACTGAAAAAGAGAACAAAAAAAAAATGTCAACCAAATGACAAATACCAAATATGTTATGCACAATTTAGTTTTCAAATAACAGATAACAAATGCTGCATATTCAATCTAATCTGCGAGGTATGAAGTGAACCATTTGCATTCCTCATCTTGTCTAACCATGCAATAGTCTTCTCTCCCGCATCATTTGGTAACAGGTTTTGTTTCTGACCTGTATATCAGCAATGTGAGGCGATACAATGCTTCACCAATTTTAGAGCCTAAATAAAAAGATCATGTAAGACAACATTACCTGGCTTATAAGTCTCTGTAACTCTATTAGCACAGGCACGACCAAAAACAACAATGTAAAGAAGAGAATTTGCACCGAGCCGATTTGCACCATGAACGGAGGCACATGCTGCCTCTCCAGCAGTAAAGAGTCCAGGTACAATTGCATCAGGATCATTGCCTTTTTTGTTAACAACCTGTGATAAGAAAAAATGGTGGTTAACATCAAATCCTCTTAAGGTGGCATTTTTACCAATTTCTGATTCATCTACTATAAAGTTATAATTGGGTTATAAGTCAATTTAGGCTGAGACTTGCCCAAACTTTTAATCATTTTAATGCACCTTTCTTTCGATATCCTTTTAATCAAATATTATATATTCTGATAGCAAAAAAATAAAAAGTGAATTTCTTGATTACACGTTGATCCATATTTGTTCACAGCTGATGAGATATATGGCATCACATGCGAAAAAAAATCTGACCACCACAGATACATAGCATTAAGTATACAGTACACTTTCAATTCATTAAAAAAGTCAAAATAGAATGGTGATAGTATATAACTTGTTTTGGTTTTATATGAGTACCTTTATGAGCCCACAATTTTAGCCATCATCTTGATTGAACACCTGTTGCCTGTAATGTGAAAAACATTAACTTAAGATATGGCACTAAGAATTAAGTGATTGAAAATAGATGGGCAAGTTTCTGCATAAAACATAAGCTACCAAAAAAGCTTTGTATGCGTAAAAATTACTTGCATGATATACATAGAAGCTTATATACCCAATGGACCGTCAAAACCTATGCACAACTTCCAATATTTTTTCTTTCATAACAGGTGTAGGCTAGGCAGCCGCTGGCACAAAACATGAGAGTTCATTAGTGAATAAAAGATCTTCTGGGACTGTGGGTCGAGTGTATGAAAGGAGATGATCGCCTTTTTCCGGGCACAGTTCGAGATTCTTTTTGACGCAGGCATGGCTGATACTGATAGGACAAAGGAAAAAGCAAAATGGTAAGACAATGATAGTAAGTGGTACTACAAATTACAACCAACTTCTGGCAACATAAACTACGCAGCACTGCTGATACACTAAAAAGCGAATATCCCCAACCAAACCATTTCCCATTTTCAAATCAACGGTTTTTATCTTTTTCCATATGGATAACTCGCTATTTAGTGATATCAAAGCAGTTACAGATTAGTGAAGAGATATATGTCAAAGGACAGAACAACAAACTCTGTTCTCATCCAATTTACAATGCAGTAGAATGTATTACACTTGCTTAAAGTGATCATTTTTAGCAATATAGTGACAATTTGTGTACCTTCGTGTAGGTGTTTAGATGAGGAAGCGAATATGGAATTGGTACAGTTTTGGTCCAAGATAGGTCTGCAGCAGAGATTTTCTCTCCATTGATAAATCTGCCCTTCAAAAAAGAAGTGAAACTTAAGTGAGTAACAAAATGTAAGATATACTCCTTGTTTGAGGGGACTCACATTTTCTTTAATGTGATCATTGAATGAAGACAACTCATTGTGCTAAACAAAGAGATTTCACGCAAAGAAAAGGCTTTGCAAGTACCTCTTAAACGGGATTGTGTGATGCAAATTCAGCGCGGACCTCATTATACTCAAATTCCATTTCAGCCCCTATATTTCAGTACTCAAATCCTGCCACTTACAGATAGTAAATAGTAAGTTTAAAATTTAAAGTAGCATTTAAAATTAGTGTAATGTGTTTTTTGCTAACTACGATCATAGTTGTATCTATAAAGTAATCTTGGACAGTTGTAATTTATGTCTATCTATTTGCATGCAGCATAACGTTTATTTTCCAATTTTCAATAAGCTGATAAATTCAACAAATATGGATGTAAAAAAAAATGCACTATGGAAAACAAAAAAACCAATAAGAATATACCTTCAATTATTAATCCTCCGCTAATGAAATGTTGTAGATTCCTCCATTGGCAACCAAGAGTATGAAAAGTAAAGAAACAAAGAACTTACATCTGCTCAAGCATGTAAGAAAAAGTAAATCCATGTATTTATTCAAATATTAATCAAGAAAGATTGGGACAAACCTGTGCGAGCAGACCAGAAATAAAAGTTGAACTGCAAATAAATATTAACACGTTCCAGACATGATTGCCCCGCCAAAGTAGTAATTGTGCACCCTCATACGGATTTGCAAAAAATCCAAACATGACATAAAAAGTATGCAACCACTAAAATGTTGCGACAAATAACTGGCTCAGATCTGCATGTAGGATTCAAGTCACAAAATCATCGTTATTCCGTAATGGCTGCAAACAAACACGGTTGCATAGTAAGTGTTTAAACTATGCCATCCGGTTGTTGCCCCGCCAGCTTACGGTCAGATCATCGAAGACACGATTTATGTGTGTCGGATTACAGAGATCATCATAGCCTTATGGAAAACATTATAAAGGAGACGGGGGTGTAACCGGATAAAAGGGTATGCGAACCTGCCATGGCTGCAAACACGAACATGATCGTGATGCCCTGCCAAGATACAGGCCGCTTTTACCCATCATGTTCCAGTTGCACATAAGCCATAGAATCCTGATGACCTACAAAACAAACACTTATATCATTCATAAGTTGAGCACATAAGCATAAGTTGATAAGCTCATAAGCCCAACAAATTGAGCTTATTAACTTTTCAAAAGTTCAATAAGGCCATAAGGTTAAACAAACAACCCCTTTAATCTAAAATAATTGACAAAAAAGCATTAAAACTACATTGTCAAAGTTGTACCAAATGCAAGTGTGTACTGTGATCCGAAGGCATGCTTATGCGAACGTGTACAAATCAATAATAACAAACACAATTTAGTAGTACTTATTAAGATATTTTTAGGCAAAAATAAAATTACATAAGCCAACATTTTAATGAAGGCCAATGATCTGTAGGCCAAACATATTTCATTTCTTAACACTCTGCTCACTGTTGACCCTCTTGTCGGTCCGACCTACTATTACCGACCACTGATCTGTCTAATTCAAGGTTCTAAATTTATTTGCTTCTTTAATTTTTAGGATTAAATTGTTTTCATTTTTGCTTATTTCATTTTTCAATAAGTTTTGGTTATTTCATTTATGTTTCGGCTCCAATTTTCTGGCTCAATCAAAACCCAACATTGTTTACAGCCAGAGTAAATTAAAAAAAATATAATTACTCAAAATCTAATAAACAAACTCACTTAAAGTCCAAAAGCATTATTGGATAGTTCAACTGGTCAACTATAAACACAATCTTTAACATAATCAGCCTAATAGCAATTAGCAAATAATAATGCAATATATTCATCTTGGGCATTTCATCAAACACTTAATGCGCAATGTAAAAAATGGCCATACCTGGTGCAAAGAAATATCCCCCAACTGATCCTCATCATTTTTCATCTTTATGATAAACATAATATTCTTCATCATACTTATGATGTTGTTTATCATTATCATAAATAGAACCAAGGTCTATTGGGTGATGAGTGAATAAAGGTTTAAAAATTCATACCCATCTCCTATTTTTGATGTGCACCTGCTGGGGCGGCGTTTGCCTACAACCCAGCTTCTTCTTCGGTAGAATAAATTGATTCTAAGAGTACCGGCGATATTCTTGAAGTCATCTCACCCAAAAAGAAGGGTATACCAAGCGTTATATGTCTTTAATCACAACCTGATGACATTTTTTTGGATTTCGATTTGTGATTTGTGATCAGGTTGTGATTTTGATTGGGTAGGTTCGGTGTTTTAGAGAGGCAGAGAGATAAAGAGAGTGGTGAGATAGTTCTAGAGAGAATGAGAGATACAGAGATGTACTAATACACTTGCTAATTACATGTAACAGTTGATGAATAGTGAAAAACAGTACAAATGAACAGTACTAACCCATGTGAAACATAAGAATCAGCCACACACTTTTGCACTAATGACACTACTAATTACTTTTCCAGATTTTTTCGCTACAGTGAAAATTCCCATCTTTAAATAAGACGAGCTGGGCAGCCCGCGCGTTGCAGCGGGGTGAATTGCCATTAGTTTCTTGCAGGCATTTTTTGCATCGTTAGTTCCCGACGGATGTTTGTTGCTGCGGAAGTGTGGTGCTAAGTGTTGTTTGAAAGTTAGTCATTAAGGATTAAATTTTAAAAAGATCGATAAAACCAAAGGACTATTTATGAAAATGGAGTAAATTTGAAAAAGATCGATAAACTAAAAGACTATTTTTTAAAATTAATTTTGAAAATAAAATGGTTTTTTACGTAAAAAGTCCTTAAACTTCTTAGCGCATTGCATCGTTAGTTCCCGATGGACGTTAGTAAAAAAATAATAATAATAATAAATAATTTTCGAAATTATTTTTCAAAAAAAAAATAATAATAATAATAATAAAAAAAAAAAAAAAAAAAAAAAAAAAAAAAAAAAAAAAAAAAAAACTGTAGCACTGTGCTTTGAAAGTTAGTCATTGTATATCAAGTTTAACCACAGATTGGCTATCTAATTTCTTCAGTAAAGAATGCGTACGAATCACGACCGCCGCGAGCTTGATAAGCTAATAGTAATAAAACCTTGTTTAACGCGAGCGTTATTTCTTATTCGAGTCGGCACAACCTAGAAGGCACGAAACGTATCGTATTTGTCAAAAATATTGATTTTTGAAAGTATTGCATATTTATACTCGTTTTTATTGGAAAAATTATTTCGTGAATAATGACGCAAGTTTCGTAATTTTTCGAGTCCGTTTGCTATGTCGAATGAGCCCTGTACCGTTTTTGTGAAAAGTATTGCTAGTTTGGCACTTATACCCTCTCCGCCCCTATTTTTCAATTCCCACCCCCACTTTTCTATTTTTCATTTACACCCCTACTCATTTAACATTTAAACTCAATTATTGTTGCTGCGGAGTGTTTTGCATGAAAATATAAGATAGTAGGGTAAACAGTAATGAAAGTGTTGTAACGATTTCAATAAAACATGTCTCTTATTCTATCATCATTTACAAACGTTCTGAAATGTATACAAATAACTGAAAGTATAAGTTGCTTATGTTTAACAAAAGGTTTCTAAGAAGGCATAGAAATTCGATTCAAGAAAATGATGCGTTGCCCCAAAAGTGTCAAGAACCTGTACACAAAAATTTCATGGAATTAGCGTTTTTTCTCTTACAGACAAAAGAAACATCAATCACTAAAAAACATGTCAAATCTGTTTAACACATTTGACCTATTAGAGTTAAAATGCATCAAAATAACCAACCAATTGTCCTTGAAAGAGTAACCTGTGGTTTGATACTGGTCATTCTTACAGTATATATAACTTGCCACATCTATGGCTACTTGCTTTGATACGCCAAAGTCGCAATCCAACAGTATATTGCTGGACTTCACGTCACGGTGGTAGTCCAAGCCTTTTAAGAAAAAACAATGGAGTGAGCTTGATCTTATAGACTGCATAATATACCATTATTGCATTATTGGATGGAGAGTTTGTACCTTTTGTAGCATCAATTGCAATTTTTAGTCTACGCACCCAACTTAATGTTATTCTTTTGCTACCAGGCTTGCTGTGACCCCATCTTCTCTGCCTAGTGCCATGGGGCATTTTGGCATTCCTAACTGCACATATGTGAGTAAAATTGTAGAATGAAATAATAAATCAGTATATGAGTATTTTGATATGTTTCGGCACCCGAACGCGCAAATTCCAGCTCCTGTTTCAACACCGAAACCCACCTATTTCAGTCCCCAAACTTGGGCATGTGAGTCCCATTTAAGTGCCCAAACGTACCTGCTGCAGCCTGATTTCAACACTCAAATCCGCCCTATTCATTCACCATTTCAGATTGCAAACAGACGCATTTCAGCACTTAAACTACCTGATTTCAGCCCCAAAACTTAAAACAACCATTTTTTATATAGGAAAAATGACACAAACCATAAAGACCAAATAGAATCCATACCAAGCATACCCACAGTCGAGTAATGAAAAAATTTGTTTGTGTGACTGATCCTTCTGTTGTGACAGTCCCTTTTGTTACATCTAAGCGTAGGTCCTACAGTGCTATTTTAGTAAACTTAATGTAACCATCAGAACTATAATATTTTATCAAGTCATAATACCCTTGAAAGTTCAAACTGAACATCTATTATAAAATACACTGGGTCATTAGTATATTTACCCATTACATTCTTAGCCACTTTTTTCAGATATTGCCCATTTCAGTTATTAAACAATACAAAATGAGTTGAATCACTCTTATAAAAATGGGTTAAAATTGGGCAATATATATTTTAGTAAACTTAATGTAACCATCAGAACTATAATATTTTATCAAGTCATAATACCCTTGAAAGTTCAAACTGAACATCTATTATAAAATACACTGGGTCATTAGTATATTTACCCATTACATTCTTAGCCACTTTTTTCAGATATTGCCCATTTCAGTTATTAAACAATACAAAATGAGTTGAATCACTCTTATAAAAATGGGTTAAAATTGGGCAATATACGTTAAAGTAGCACAAAAGAGTGGCATAATAAAAGGGGTTCGTGTGATTATCTGTAAATGGTTTATATTTGGTAAATAAGAGGAAAGTAGCTACCTGGAAGAAAACAGCTTCTCTATGACCACACTGGCCGCAACGAACTGCTTTTGCACGCGGAAGAGTTGGATTGGATCATCTGCAAAGTCGTTCGTAGTTAGGTTGCAATAGAAAAGCAAAACATGAGGGTGGTTTATAAAACATTTACCTTAAGCCTCAAAAGATGAGGTTGCGGGGCTTTTTTCGTTATACATAATATCACCAATGAATAGTGATGAAGGCAAAAATACTTGAAGACAGTGAATTTCATAATAATGATACCAACAAATACATTAACTAAAATTTGAAGATAAACTTTTAGCATCTACATGAAATCACACTTGAATGGAAGCAGATGCCATTATAGTATTGTGTCTGCTCACACTCTTCGATGTCGTTAATATGACCATTATCAACAGTCTCCATATTTATACCACAACTTTTTATTATCCAGGTAAAAAAACAAAATCTGACTCAAAGTCCTTTATTCATCTAGCAGTTGATCGTCTATGGTCGCATGCTTTTGTATCACTTTCCTTCTAAATATCGACTCTAATACATATGGCTCTATTTGAATTTCATCCTTACTCGCAAATATTGATTAACTAAACAGGTCCTTAGAAACAAAAAAAAAATTATGAACTAATCCCTTAACAGTGTACAATTTGAAATTGCAGATAAGTTTCGTATCACCTACACATTTCTTTGACTTCGAATCCATTTCACGTAATACTAATCATGCTAAAAAAATTTACCAAATTCCCACTATAAAAAAAAGGTTAACAGATATGCCTCAACCGTGTAGCGCAAGACATGCAGAACCATCCTTTAATCTCATCATTAAACAATTGTTGCACATGTAAATCGGGTTTGTAGCATTGTATAACTCAAGTCATCTTTTAGCAAATAAAAGGGCTCGTAGCCTATAAGACGTAATTAAGTGCACATTAAGTAAAAACTACAACTCACCTCAATTATTTTATTGGGTAGGACGGTTCAGGGTGGGGGGGCATTTTTTCCAGTCCATTCACGATACACTTTTAACTCAATTGCTTTGTTGGTATCCGTAAGGTTCAACTCGCCAACACTGACCAGTTTTAGTTGTACCAAAGTCATTTTTCCAGCTCCTTTTGAGCGAACCCTGAACAGACACCATTATTTCCCTGAACCTACTTGCTGAGCGAACCCTGAACAGACCCCTGTACACACCTTTTGAACACAGATAACAAATGCTGCATATTCAATCTAATCTGCGAGGTATGAAGTGAACCATTTGCATTCCTGATCTTGTCTAACCATGCAATAGTCTTCTCTCCCGCATCATTTGGTAACAGGTTTTGTTTCTGACCTGTATATCAGCAATGTGAGGCCATACAATGCTTCACCAATTTTACAGCCTAAATAAAAAGATCATGTAAGACAACATTACCTGGCTTATAAGTCTCTGCAACTCTATTAGCACAGGCACGACCAAAAACAACAATGTCAATAAGAGAATTAACGGAGGCACATGCTGCCTCTCCAGCAGCAAAGAGTCCAGGTACAACTGCATCAGGATCATCGCCTTTTTTGTTAACAACCTGTGATAAGAAAAAATGGTGGTCAACATCAAATCCTCTTAAGCTGGCATTTTTACCAATTTCTGACTCATCTACTATAAAGTTATAATTGGGTTATAAGTCAATTTAGGCTGTGTTTTATCTCAAATGGATCAAATAAACTTCGTTGCTAAAACTTCAAAAAGAATAGCCAAATGAGCCAAATCAAGTTGAAACTTGAGAGTTGAGACTCGCCCAAACTTTTAATCATTTTAATGCACCTTTCTTTTGATATCCTTTTAATCAAATATATTATATATTCTGATAGCAAAAAAAGAAAAAGTGAATTTCTTGATTACACGTTGATCCATATTTGTGCACAGCTGATGAGATATATAGCATCCTCTTCGAGTACGGGTTGTATCGTGCCATTGCCTTGGCTCGATTGCGTTCACTAAGGAATTATTAGCTGAACCCTGCACGCGCAAATTATAGATTGCATTAATATAAAAAAATGCAAAACAGATCTACGTAGAACATGAAACTGAATTTACATTCTTTTTAACAGCTACAACAGCTTTAAGCTCACGCCTTTTCACTTCCTACACATATATGGGATTGTGATATGCCTAGTGACTTATTTATATAAATATAACCAATTACCTTAGGAAAGAGCAAAGAAAGATTGGCGAAACCTGTATTAAATGTTTGAAGGATACGTACTAAAAGTCAGGTGAATTCACATCATAATTATATCACAATAGTGTTTTTTTGTAAGTGGTACCTGGTATTCTTTGATGTTGAAGGACCTCTGATGTAGGTTAGGCTCAGATAATGTGCATATATAATCAACATTAGATGCACGACTTGGCTGCAACCACAACTTGGGTTGCCTCGGCAATGAACGGCCGTTGAAAAAATGTAAATGCACAAAATTATCATCATTGCCTTAATTACGTGCTACAAATCATGGTTTTGCCATACTATCTTAGTTCAGACTTGCAAATGGAGAATGGGCTGCAGAACCATCTGAAGTTCACCGTGGCTGCAAAACATACCCGGTTGCTTAGTTACTTTCTACACTATGCCGTCCGGTGATTGCCTCGCCAGTAACTTCAAATTTTCAACAGCCCATTTTGTTTCTCCACAAATCTCAGCAATCATCATAGCATATTATGTTCAATAGTTACTGTATACACAATGGAGCGTTGATACCGACGCACAACCTCTAATATTTCTTTTTTTATAACAGGTGTACGCTAGGTAGCCACTGGCACAAAACATGAGAGTTCATTAGTGAATAACAGATCTTATGTGGGGTGACTGCATGAACATATAACACACTGCTTATATTCACAGGACTGCACAACAAAAGTACAGACGCCCTGTATATGGTAAATGAATACAGCACAGCAGTAAATAATGAGGGTCAGCTACGTACATATATAACCAACATTAAGCACATACCATGGCTGCAAGAACCATTCCAGTTGCCCCACCATTTCAGAAACTCTTTGCGCCGGTGATTGTCATATTAATAGAATTAGAATCTTACGGTTTGTGCAAGTGTATGAGGCCTCAAAAACCCGTAGAAATCATATGTGTTGTTCCGAAATCACACTTGCAACATGTTGTGTGTTGTGTTTTTGAGAAAATAGGTAAAAACTAAAGTTAGTGGTCACAAAGATATAAATAACAACAAAGATAATTTTAGTCTTTTTTTACCCAAATATATAAGCTAGATAATTTTGTATGATCAATCTTGATAAGCCGATAAGCCCAGAAAATAAGATAATTCAAACACTCCCTAAAACTATGCGGCAATGTGACTATTAAAATGAGCACTTATTTAGAGAGTAATCTATAACACATCAGTAAATGAACAATTCAATTGTAATCACAACATCAATAACAACCTAAACAAATAAATAAAAAAAATAAAAAAATATACCAAAACTTAAATTTGGATCAGACCTTCGACACAGCAAAGTAAGGCCATCATTCAAATCCTGGAACTCAGGATCAAAACTATCATTAAAATACGGCAAAGCAAGGCAACCTACAAATCAAATCAACAAAACCCCAAAATTAACGAAACCCCCAAATTAACGAAACCCTAATTTGGTCAGTAAGATGTTTGATTGAATGAAGGTTGAACAAAGTAAAAAAAAAAAAAGCGAGCATCAAAGATGGATAAAATACCTTTTATTTGCGTTTGGATTGAGAAAGATTAACAAAAGAAAAGTGTGTGTTTGATTATATTTGCGTTTGGATTGAGAAAGAGTGTTATGGAAATTTCTAGAGAGAGAGAGCGAGAGAGATACCGTGAGTGTGGCTGTGTTTGCCAGGAAGAAGAATGTAGAAGCGGGAAATAAATCCTGCTTGTTTTGATTACATTGTACTAATCCACTTCTTAATTACACCCAACAGTGGATGAATAGTTAAAAACAGTACAAATGAACAGTGCTAACCAATGTAAGACATAAGTTTCAACCACACACTCTTGCACTAATGACACTCCTAATTACCTTTGCAGATTTTTTTGGGCAAACACCATTTCCCATCTTTAAATATATTGAGTAATTATGATGAATCTCAAATATAATGAATATAATACCCTTCATCATTCATTGAATTGCAAAATGACTAATATATCCCCTAAAACATCAAAGAAAGATTTTCTTTTTTGCATTCTTAATTAAAATTTTTGCTTTGAGAAAAAGAATATTCTTCATATAAAACATAAAATATCTTGGCATGTTACTTGCTTGTTTTTATTCTTTTCCATTGTCTTGTAAGAACCTCCTTCTTCTTCTTCTTCTTGGTAAGTTTCATAAGCCAAAATGGAATCTCAAAAGTTGTCACACTAAAAATGGCAAAGTGTAGATTATGTAAAGATTATGTGAAGATTTATAATTGAACTTTTGTCATGTAGTGGTGGAGTATACTACTATGGCCGGTTTTAGGTGTATAATGGGGAGGGTAAATTTTATTTTTACTCCGCGTTGGTGTATCGTGTGTCGGTTTGAGCTTAAATGTTACCGTAAAGTCCCGGTTTGACGTTTTTGGACACGTCTACGTAAAATAAAGTTTTTATCCACGTTTTTGTCAGAAATATAATAAAATGTCATTACTGACTCAAAAACATCTTTATTTGACTATTACCATGTGTACTGTGCTGTCGGTACGCGCGTGCGGTTGTTTTTTAGAAAAATGCGAGAAAGCTCTCAGTTAATAACAAGACTTGTCAGTAACTATCAGAAATGTGATAATTTAACTTTACTGACAAAAATATACTTTTTCTGCAGTGACTGTAAACTACAGTATGCGGGACAGCTCCCAAAAATGCTCAAAATAATCAATCGCGCATAGAAATGCTCAGCTTAAAATTAATAATTACTCAGAAACATGCAAACGCGCATAGAAATGCTTAGCTTAAAAATAATTAATACTCATATAATATTAATTAATAACGTGAAAATTACCATTTGTCACAAAACATGTATAAAAATATGTGTATAAAAGCGTGTATAAAAATGTGTGTATAAAAACGTGTATATAATGTGTGTATAAATGTGTGTATAAAAACATGTGTATAAAAACGTGTATAAAAACATGTGTATAAAAACATGTGTATAAAAACTCGTGTATAAAAATGTGTATAAAAAATGTGTATAAAAACGCGCATATAAAAACATGTATATAAAAACGTGTAATAAAATGTGTGTATATGAAAACGTGTATAAAAATGTGTATAAATTTGAAAGATATTTAGAAAAAAAAAATTATAAGAAAAACAATTAAACAAATTTTTTGTTAAGTATAAACGGTCGTTAGTATAAAAGACTAACGGTGCAAATGTTTGTTGCAAACGGTCGTTAAAGGACTAACGGAAAAAACTAACGACAGTTAGTCTCAGGGACCAAAACCGTTATGGGTCGCAACCACAGGGACTGGATCCGTTATAAAAAAAGTTTAGGGACTAAACTCGTAAAACCCGATAGACCACAAGGACCATTTATGAAATTAACTCTACATAATATATAGACCAGTTTTGTGTGATTTTCTAAAACACAGTCATGCATTCCGCAAACAGTAATGTACATAAGCTTGATATTCGTCAAGCCACACAAAATCGCAAAAACCAAGGTTACTGCGGATTTCTGGTAAATTCTGCTGAAGAAACCTCAATATTGAACTTCGGGCGGCATTTGGGTAGTTCACAAAATATCAAGTCTAGCTTCACAATATACGTTTTGCATAATGCGGCTGTCTTATATGAAATTTAGCTGGCCAATATGAGTTAAATTAGAGGTCAAGAGTGACTATTTTATCATTGTCTCATTGAATAAATCAAGCAAAAAAGTTTGTAAACACTTGGCCATGTTCATTGCATTTGAAGTGGAGAGAAAGGACTAGAAATGGAGGAACTAGCAATTTTGTGTTCTCCAGTTATTCTGTTCATAGAATGAAAAATGCACAAGAAAGAAACATGTGCCGGAGAACACTCAAGATCAATTTCATGCAATTGAAACATGATTAAGGATATGCAATACAAAGAAGAAACATGTTCAATTATATGGACACATTGATCATCGCACTTATATAACAGTATAACAGTATTTGTACAATTCAGGAAATAACTTAACAGCTTGTATTCCAAAATTTCAAACCATCATTGTTACAATTACATACAAATCCGTAAATCCCACAACCAATACCATAAATCAAGGGCGGTGGCCCTTGTAAGATACTCGAGGCTCGACCTTAGCCATTACTAATAATCCGGCTATAAACCCTATAAATTACCATTGTCACTAGGATTATATACTTCTTTCTTTCTACATATACATACAAACCTTCAAATCTGCAATCAAAACGTTACGGGCGGTTGCCCTTCATAGATATCGAGTCTCAACCCAAGCCATTACTAATAATCTGGCTATAAACAATATATCTCAGTATCTCACCACTTATTGTCATTCTCAATCAGGAATATATACTTCTTTTTATCACTATCTATGTGTTTGTGTGTGTGTGTGTGTGTGTGGAGGGGCACACCACTTAAAAGGGTGTTTGGGAATTGGGATTGCTTATCTAAGTGCTTATCTGTTAATTGTTTAAATAGATAACCAGTTTTACGTGTTTGGGTAAAACGGTTTATTTTAGAAAAAATAAACACATAAAAATAAGCACATAGGTACATGCTTACTTTTTAATAGGATAAGCATTTTAACTAAGCAATCCCAAATACCCCCCTTATACACCTAAAATGAAAGCATGAATCTCAGCCCAACTAGAAACTGTATAAAGAGTACTAGAAAGCCCGTTCCAAGGAGACCTGCCCTCAATTAACTCTCTTTGTTTCTTTACCAATCCAGAAAATAATGGGACAAATGAAAACCCGAATAGACCTTCAAGTCTCATTAAATTAGCACTTGGAGAGATAACAATGCCTATATCTGCTTTCAGTAAGCAAAGCAAGTCTTCCACAGACCCTCCAATGTAAACTGATAAGTTCTTGCCTTTCGTGGAGTTGCTGCATACATCGTTGAAAGTTTGAAGCTTTTCTACTGGACATTGCACCTTTTTCGAAATTTCACCAGTTGATATAGTTTCATTGAAGATCAGCTCATTTGAATGGACATTAGGAAATCTTGAATCTCCTGTTCACAGAAAAATAAAAAAGGCTCAAACGATATTCAAGAAAGTATACCATAACTTCAATCAGCTTCTAAATGTTTGTGCATTTATATTCACGTGTCCCTGCCTATAGCACTTGAGGTGAGAAAAGGAATGTAATAGGCTTGTCATTATTTTTCTCAAATTTAGAAACATTAAATATGTTCTATTTGATTCAAAAAAGTATAACATATGGATAATTATGTATTCCTTTATGACAAATGCAGTAGACTGTAATCATTTGAATACACTTTGTGCAACGTTTGACCCATTCTTTTTTTAGCCAATTTTGTTAGGTCTTCCAATTTGGTCTATGTTTGACATATAATATAACCTGAATAGACTCACTTTTAGTAAAGGTGGCAACTTTGACACATCTATATACTATATATAAAATGAAAATGGTCAAATGTGAAATGTTAAAAGTTGAAAATGGTCAAAGGTGAGTCGTGAGATAAATATGTTGAAAATGGTGTGGTATGAAGTGAGATTAGTTTTGTATTAGATTTGTATCATCATAATTTGATACGAATTTCCTATTATATTCATACGTGATTTGATATGTGCTCATGCACAGTAATTTTATCTAACGGCAAAAGTTAATTAAATACAAAAACTTGCAACACCTCTACTAATTACAAAAATCACACGCACGTTTGTGTTTTGTTTGATAAGTCGATGTGTCACTGGTTGTAGTACCTATGCCCAAAAAGTTTTAAGAGATGTATACAAATCAATTCTTTTTGTTACGAATGGTTATTTGGTTTGACGTGTTGTAATTCCGTAAATAAAAATTAACAATCGAAAGAAATCTATATCTTTACTACATATAAAATGAATAAAATGAAAATGGTCAAATATGAAATGTTGAAAGTTGAAAATGGTCAAAGGTGAGATAAATATGTGAAATGTTGAATGGGGTTCGAAATTGCAGGAAAGGTGTGGTAAATTTGGTAATACATTCATGGCAATGAAAGACTTGTATATGACTTATATATGGCATGTACTTTGTCTTTCATTATTTCCGAATAAAAACTCATATAAGCAATAAATTATATATAAAGTCAATTTGTATATCATAAAATCATGGGTTAAGAAAAATAAAAAAATTTACTTTCTTCATATAGCTTCTTATGTATCTGTATGATGAAAAAACATTTATAAATTTAGTTTATTGAAATGAAAATATTAATAAATAAAAAATATTACTATTTTCCTTGCATAATAGTTGATCACTTTACTTTTGCTTTACGAACATATCAATGGGTTATGCACGGGTTATATAAAAGAGGCGTATGCATATTGGAGGTTTCAAAAATAACTAGAGGAGTACCCATGCATAGGAACAAGATTTTTTAGCGCCAAAAAGCTATAATTACACAAAACGTTACACAAAACACTTAACTAAAATATCACTATAACTATCTGCCGCTATAAACCTCGTTGCTATGCACGGGTACTCGTCTAGTTTACATTAAATGGGTCGATATATGATTGTATTTAGTGCATTAACCACTTATGAAATCCAAAGAAATGGGGATAAAAGTATTTAGAGCACGGTCCAACGTGACCTACCCGAACCATTTTGACCCAAATCTGTTTTTAGGCAAATGGGTTGAAATATCTACCTTGAATGAGAACCAAAAACAGACATAGATCTTATGAGACTCAAAGTTAAGCATATGACCTTGTAAATACACAAACCTGAGCGGAAGGCAGACCTAATGAGATCGCCAGACCAGCAGTAGGAAAGTATATGAGCATCTATTGCAGCAACATCTTTGCTCTTTTCAATCTCTTTAAAGAACTCTATACAACCATCTTGGAATTTAACGTGTTCACCTGCCCACTTAATGTCATCCATATGCAATCCTTTCAAAACACCAGACCTACCCACTCTTAGATTCGCTTCATTCTCAAGATCCGATAACTTCCCAAGTGCTTTACACAAGCTTTCAAAGTTAAATTTTGTGACTGCACAGTAAAAACATAAACAAGAACATTACTATTTTATAAAAAATATAACTTCACATACCTTAAACATGTTATTTGACTATACACAAGGTGCTTTAGGGACTATTTTGTGAAATGGGATAAAAATTCTATATAATTGTGTTAGAAGAAGGGTAATTGAGCAATTTTGTTTAACCTTTAATACTTAGTTTTGTAGCTCATAGTTTGATACTAATTATTTGGCCCCGGAATAATCACATAAATCAATAAGTGAAGACAAGCCGGCTACAAACTGTACCTTTCTCGCTCAGCATGATGCTATCGATACACTGTTCATATTCTTTAACATACTGACCATGGAGACTACTCCACACATCACGAAGATTATCCAACGAATTTCCATCATCGACGGATTCATTCCCATCCTTAACAATCTTTGATGATTTTATAATAGCCACATCAGCGAGAAGTGCACATGAATCAACAGCACTACATGTCATGTCAAAACCACTGCATATAACAACATTATGTTCATCATTTCCAAGAGCTCGGTACAAGGGTACAATAGTGTTTTGATTGATCGGTTGTGCTGAGAAAAAATCTACTTGAAGCTTCATAGCTTTGTGATAAATCGTTTCCACAAACTGAAGCTCTTCACCAGTCAATGAAACCGTTAATTTATCTAAAAGTTCTTCAATCTGAGATGTTGAAGCCTAAAAACGTTCCACAAGTTCCATTGACAATAACAATAATTAGTTTTTTTTGCATAAACCCATCGTACTTATTCAGTTGTCCTATTTACATTTTCCTTTATTATGCGTGCGTGTCATCAAAAAATGTTTTTGTGTTCCGTGTGGGTCGTCTTCTTACCTTCAACCTACGCGTTTTATATAAAATCGTATACTATTTCTATATCTAACATTTTTACATTAATTTTTGTCATTTTTATAAAAAAAATAAAAAAATCTTACTTTCGAAAGCCAGTTTTTGAGGGATTTTGGTTACAACATGACCCAAATGGGACACATACAATCTTATAATAATTCAGATGTCCACAAAAGGTACACACACAAACATGACAAATGAAACAGGACACCGGTTTTTTACTCTATTAAAAAAAAAACTAATAACAATTAATAATTACACAAACCTCAAACTTTTGAGAAGCGACGCTATCAATCCATTTTTTGTAAAGATGAATGTTTTCATCAGGTTCAAGTACAGCTTGTATCTCCTTGCTTAGAAAAGATTTAATCCTCATGGAGGGTGCCATAGCAGCAAGTGCATATGCAGCAAGCTTTGTTTTCTCAAAAGGAGTTGCAAGCATACCGGGAAATCTCTCTCCTACTACTTTTCCCGAGGCTGTTGCTAGTAAAAAATCTGTGTATTTGATCATTGCACGATCTGAAATTCCTGCTGGAAGTTCAAAACCCCATTCCTGAATAGATAAGAACTAATCAAACTGACAATTTATTTATTTAAAACTCAAATATCACATTATTAGAGCAAAAAGTATGAGATTAGCCAATTCTCCAACTCTACATAAGCTCGAAGTCCAAACCAACTTCTCTTAAAATTGGTAACAGTTCGTAGCAACCAGTTACTAAAACCTTCTAAAAACTACTGGGGTGTTTGTCATTGCTTTTTGAAACTGCTTACGCTTTTTGACATAATCAGGGGTGTTTTGAATTGCCTACTTTAGTGCTTATTTTGGAGTAAGATAAGCATATAAGGAGTTTTATCTAAATGCTCAAAACTCTTTATCTGCTTAAAAAATAAGAAGATAAGTAAGCCAAAACACCCTTTTAGAATAAGAAACTCCCAAGCAACTTATTCCAAAACTGCTAATTTCAACCTCAAATAATCACATAAGCATTTTCATACGCAATTTCAAATATTCCAAAACTGCATTTTTCAACCACAAATAATCAAATGCGCATTTTGCATAACCCATATCAGATACTCCAAACCTACTTATCTAGACTATCCAAACGCAGAAAAACTGGTAAGCATTTTTTTAGGCATGTTTGGCTTATTAGATTTTGACACGACAAATACAGTTTTTAGACACGGGAATTCGGAATCCTACTTGGACAATTGATTGAAACATTGACATCTTCCTTAACACGCGTTTTTGAACTTTCTGAATAACATTCTTATCATCATCATCATCTGCACATTCTTCGGCCATCTCAAACCTAAAATCACACAAAACATACAACAATCAAACATATACACCAAACAACATTAACATCAACAAAACAATTTAAGGGTGTTTGTTTAAGCTTATTTTTGGGCTTAGTAGCTTATGTGATTTCAGCTTATGTTTCATAAGCTCATTTTTTCGGGGTTATTTTGAAACTTATAGGCTTATATAAGCTCATAAGCCTCAGCCAAAAAAATGGAACATAAGCCTAAATCACATAAGCTCATAAGCCCAAAAATAAGCTTAAACAATACACCTATCATCAACCAACTTACGCCTCAGCCGAAGCTTGAAGAAACCGAATATCCTGAGATATACAATGCAAAAAAGAACCAGAATCCAATTTCCCTGATGCTAATGACAAAATGTAAGGCGTATAAATCGCGAAAATCGACTCATTTCTCGATTTCTTCCACAAACTTTTAGCAATCCCTTCTTCATCACTAATCACTAAACTCCCCATTTTCAATACCAAATTTCGCGCCAAAAAAAAAAAAAAAAAAAAAAAAAAAAAAAATCTTTTTTTCAAGATTCTAAAAAACCAACTTAAACCCACATCAAATATACTAGGAAAACACCCCAATTTCAAGATTTAAGGCACAAAAATTGATTTTATAAAACAGATTGAATTAGACAAAAATAATGAAAACCCACTTCAAATTAACATCAAAATTTAATAAAGTTGAAAAATTGGGTATGAAAAAATAGATAAAACCCACATGAAATAACACCTACTATTAAATTGGTTGAATATTGAATAATGAATTTGATATTTATATAAAAAAATGGTTGAAATTGGAATTGGAATTGGTTTGGTCATTTGAGACATGTGAATTTAACTAAGTTGTTGTTGTTTATTCAAGTCAATGAGTTTGACTTTTAAACACAGATTTTGGTGGTGGCTGTTGAGGGGTTGAACCGTTGAAGTCATGTGACATGATATGTTTATTGACTTTTATTTATTTAAGGTTAGATATTTTCTAGAAGATCAGTCGACAATCGACATGGTGTACGAATATATTTTAGAAGATCCGTTATGGATGGTGTTATTGCTCTGTCACTGTAACGCACTGTTCTCGAGGTTTTTTTTTTATTTTTTTTTATTTAAGTAATGGAAAGTGATGGGATGAGAAACAAAGTTTTTGAGTTTTTTTAAGATGGAAAGGTAGGAGAGGGAAGGGATAGACTTTTGTGTGTATATGTAATCGAAGAATCAGGAGGGGAAGTAAATAACTAACAACATGAGCCTTTGTTAAATTACTATTATATCCTCATGTTTAGCAAATCATTGATAGCTCGATCCTCAAAAAGAAATGTTGTTTAATTCCAGATCTGATACAAGAGAGAGAGGAAGCGTTTGGTGGTGGTGACTTGATCAAAACCCACTGTGGTGGATTCACAGTGGTATACGTGAATAGTCAGTATAGTGAATAACTAAACACAATGGGAAAACTTTAATATTACAAAATAATTGCAATGGAATTATTTACAGATCAAGTACGAAGATTGTGACTTGATAGATCTTATTAGAGTTTTGGAGCCAATTTTTTAACTGATCCAAATTGGGCTGACTTTTCAAGGGTATATTTGTAATTTTGTTATTATCCATGTTCTTTCTTTCTACTTAAAATAAAAACTCAAGAACACAAAGTGCAATAACCACTTTCTTCACAATGTCATCCCTTACTTTGCCCTTCCCATTCCACCCCCTTCTATTCTTTAAAATTTAAACTCGAGAACAGAGCGTAAGGGAGACGCGTCTCCTTTGCTACACCCTCCTCCATTGAACGCGTCCAACATGGTTTTCTAGAAGGATTCGATCGCATCTTGATCGAGTCGTGTGAGTATGTTTATGTGTGTGGGTATTTTTATTAAATAATTTTTGTGAGTTATATTTGTATTTGTGTTTACGTGAGGTGTGTTTTTGATATTGACTATGGTTGTCTTATTACACAAGGCAGCGTTTATTTATTTATTTATTTTTTTAGATTTAGAGATGTCCCATGTGGGCCCATGTCTGTTAGAGGCTCTAGATGGGAGATGATCACATTTTATGACTTAGTGATATTGAGTCATTAATGGAAATAAGTGGGCTCCACATAAAAAAGAAACATTATTAAATACTTGTGTTGACCAAATCTCTTAGCTAAGGGAAAAAAGAAACGTTGCCTAAGTTAGTCATGAAAATGGTTGTAGTGAGTTGACGCTGATGTGTCAGTGATGACCCGGTCATGTGTGCTCATCATTACCTAGTCTTAAGTATCAACAAATTCTTCAAATTTTAAGGACCATAACCGGTGGCGGAACCAGGAGCCGAGATCAGGGGTAGCGAAATACGAAAATTTGTTTAGGGGTAGTGAAAATTTGTTTCAGGGGTCGCGAAATCGGGGAAAAATGGCCAAAAATGGCCAAAAATCTCACTACCGGATAAAAGTTCAGGGGTAGCGACCGCTACCCCTCGGCTCTATGTAGTTCCGCCCCTGACCATAACCCTCTACAAAATGTTCAAATAGCTACCCCTCGGCTCTATGTAGTTCCGCCCATGACCATAACCCTCTACAAAATGTTCAAATAGGGCACAAAACCAAATGAAAACCCGGTGTTTCGTGATTTAAAAATGCATAATCTAATAACTTTGTATATACGGTGTTTCGTGATTTAAAAATGCATAATCTAATAACTTTGTATACACGGAGGTATTGAGTGACCTTTTTATAGGTTCAGCCTCTAACAATGTTCGCTTGTGTCATGGGATGAGAGTTTTGATTAAACTAATGACTTATTTCTCTATAAAGACTCCATTTTCCATTTTATACAAGAGGTTTGCACTCAAGAAATAGATGTCAAAAGCTTAATATAAAATTATCGCATGTGAAATTTGAACTTGAGACCTCCACTAAAAAATAATAAGTGGCCACCGTATATACCTATTTTTACAAAACTCACAACTACGTAAATACCTTTTCTTTTTAATCGTTAAGGTCCAATAATTTGGCCCAAATAAGCCCGTTTGCTCAATAGCCTCTACTCCCTCCGTTTTAAAATTATTGTTCACAGACAAAAAATACACAGTTTAAGAAAAGTGGACCAGTACACTCTTTAATCAATCAAATATCATCCTCACCTACTAAACTCTGTTGATCGATTGACACAAGAAGACAATTATTTTGGGACATCCCAAAATAGAAATAGGGACTATAATTTTGAAACGGAGGGGTGCATTTTTATCTTTGTAAGTCCAACTATGCATGTTGACGAGATAACTTACGAGCTGCTTATGATGGATTAACAAGACATGTAAAGAAGAAATTTTAACTTGAGTTTGAGCTCGAGCTCACGCACCTTATCGAGCCGGTGGAATATGACACTTTTGTGCCTTTTTGTGTTAATCTATATTTAACTAATTACAGAGTAGAATTGCAAACCTGCAAATGTCCATACTTCCATTTAGTGCTTTTGTTACCCTAACAGTTTAAGTACTTTTCAGTTAAAATAGTAATCTAGGACATTACATTATTGATTTTGAAAGCATGTATTTTGACTTAAGGAATGAGTTTACGAAAAGATGGTATTTTTTTTCTTTCGGGTACGAAGCAACAAATTTACTCACTTCTAACTTGCTGCAAATTCTCCAAGTTGTACATGTAAACTTCGATGATACTGAATTTGGACTAACTGGGAGTTTGGTTCATAAATTATTACGGAGTATAAGAATTAGAAACTAAATATATCAATTTGGATCTCGAAGATCCGTAGCATTAGTCTTGAAGATAGAAAGAAACCATTACAATACATGAAAACATTGAGAGGAACATTGCTTGACAGAGATAAAGTCATCTAGTTGTTGTCTATCACTGAACTTAATAATGACTTATGAAGAAAAACAGTTACACTCTTACTAAAAATGGTTGCTTTAACATTGAAGCAACTGAACTACTGAACTAAATTATAACTGATTGGTTTGCTCCAACTGATTTGATGACATTGCATTCAATATGTCTTTTTCTTTATTGGTGTATGATTAAGTGAAAGAGTGGATGTCAATTTAATTGAGGTGATGGTGAACATGTATGCATGACCATCATCACATTTAACAACACCCGGAAATAGATACTATGCACGTACAATTGCTCACTGGTTGTACATTTCATGTTGACTTCTGTTGGAATTTAATAACATGACAATCATAAATTAAATATATAACATCAAAGTGTTGCGGAAGCGTAGGTACAAATAACATATAATTAATTAACCAAATTTAAATGTAAGCGTACCTTAATGATTCTAGCAAAACAAGAATCAATCCAAGCAATAGAAGTGATGGACCCTAATAAGGGTTTATATGGATTACACAAATTGCCCCTTACCGATTTTGCAATTCAATCCAAGATGTAAACAATAGTGTGTTTACACCACGTTCTTGTACACACGTACTAATACCAAGTTAATGTAATGCTAGTTATGAAAACACAAAACAATTTATTTGCTTATAAAAAAAAATCGATCAAACCTTGTAAGGGTTTGTATCGATCGGATTTGAACAAGGAAAATAGAAGGAAAACAATTAGGGTAGTGTGTGTGTACAAAAGTGTTATTGCCTAATATCTATCCTAACCAATACAACTAACACTAGGAAAGATCAAAGAGAAGAGTGGAACTTGAAATGAAACTTTATTAATCACACACTAAACTTTGATACAAACCCTAGACTACTAACTTGAGAACCTGAGAACCAACCTTCCAAATGAGATGGAAGGTGGTATTTATAGTTAACATGAGATGGGTGGGCTTGGACATGAGTTGGGCTTTTACATGGATTCTATTGAACACAACATTTAACTTACAAACTTATGTCCAAGCCCAATGATTAAATAACTAACTCAAACAACGACACATTAAATACAAATATTACGACGACGATGACCATCACTTTTATAAATTCTAACAATCTCCCCCTAAGGGATGGTCATTCAAATGATGCTCGGAGTGATGAGGTCTTTTGTCTTCATTTCCTTATGCTTTGTGTGTCGTTGTAGAATAGTCTTTGTTCTTGTTCCTTCATGCACTGTGATCTTCAAATAATCGACTTTGAGGTTGTTCTTGCCTTCGTTCAGCATCTTCATGTGATTATGACGTCGAGTCCTCCAACATACTCATACCTCTTGAGCTTCATACTTATGTCTTCCTCACTTGATACTTGAACTTGTTCTTGACATCTTGATTAGCTTCTTGACTTAGTCATTACACTTTGTCTTTAACTTGATCATTTTGTCTTGAACTTTTACACTTGAGCTTTGTTGAGGATGTTTTTCATAAGTATGAGTATGCTAAGGTGAAGATGTATGATATATGTGATGATGGTTAATGGATGGTTATAGGTATCTGCATAAAACTGTTAGTAATAATCATCCAGCGCTTACAAGTTGGGACTTTGAGATCGTCAGCAGCATAGTGTGAAGACTTTCTCTAATCCTTCCCCAGGCCGTTCTGAATCGGATACCCCCGAAAGGGCTTACACGGACACACCGAAGTGCACCCATGATTCAGTGAGTCGCTGGAGATCACCCCACGACTGTAGACCGTTTGAAGCATAGAACCATCATGATATAAATGGCAAGATCCTTAGATCTCATTAAGACTCTTACAACTTGTGTCCTTTTTTGGCAAACACAAGTGTATCATATTGGAAGTGTATCCTAAGAGATATTTTGATGAATCTCATGGCTCTAGACTCTATTGTGCATTTTAGTTTTAGTAGTCGGAGGCTTGGAGCAGAGTGCCACCTTTTCAATATTGATGCGTGGTTTTGTAACCTTACAACAGGTTTTACCTCTCGAGGGATCTCAAGAGGCTTACAACCCCACCAGGCAGTGTACCTGACCGATGTAGTATAGTGTAGTGGTAAGTACGGGGGATTGATCGTTCTCCACAGGGAATAGTGTTCGTTAGGTATGAAAGACTACTCTAATAGGTCTAAGGGTTGAGGAAGATTCTTTTTTATGTTTTTATAATTTTTATGAAAGCAAGTAAAATCTCGGGTTTGAAAGAGTGGGCGGAATTAGTTGCTAGTCAACTAACCCAAATTACTACGAATGCAATAAAATAAATAACTGAAATGAAAATGTTGGTGAGAAACTTATGTGTAGAGAAATGTGTTTACTTAGATTTCCTTACTCCCTAACTATCTTTTACCGGTTAATTAGTGTGTATTAGTCGCGTGGATGACGGGTGTATTCCTTAATACCAATCGTGGGGTGGCGTACTTACTTCCCCAACTCTACAAGCTCCTACTTCACTCCTATGTCGAGCCGGCTAAGAAGCTCCTAACATGGGATCACTAGAATTCGCTTGTGCATTAAATACAACCATAAAAACCTTTAGTACGCATTTGGTTCATGTTTCTTAAGACGTTCAAGCAAGTTACCGAATAGGAAGTTAGCCAGTTTTCTTAAGCCTAACATAGATAAACAATCATCCAATACAACTAACAACACACTAATAACCAATAATCAAAAGCTAGGTTTCATTAGATCTAAGCAAACACAAGATAAATTTAGCCTAACATGTTAATCAAAAGACAAGAATAAGATAAAATCAAACAACACATAGACATATTGAATGATTAATTGATAACTTATCTTCAATGTAGCATGGAAGATCTCAAGGCAAAAAGCCTTGAGAAAGAAGCTAAATTCGTCCTAGGGTTTTCTCCCAAAATTCCACACACTAAGCTCTCTCTTATGACAAAAAATTAGAAAACTATATATAGACTTTTGCATCTGACGGCGTCACCTTATGGATTGTGACGCCGTCACCTCGCCGCTTCTAGGGTTTCCGGATGACCTTCTTGACGCCGTCCCTCTTTAGCTCTTCAAAAATCCATTCTGGCTTATCAAGGCTTGACGTCGTCAGCTCGTGAACGTGACGCCGTCCCCTTATGATTTAAGCCGTGACGCCCTTGATCAAGTTAAAGCGTGACGCCGTCAGAATTCACATGCTATTTTCACTGGCCTATCATGAGTAAATTTCACGTCCACTTTTTCTTGCCAAAGCATGACGCCGTCCAGAGTTAATTGTGACGCCGTCAAAGGTAACTTTCAGCCGATTTTTGAGACTTTGTCGTTTTCTTCACTTTTATGCTCCAAAAACGTCCAAAATGCCTCCTTTTCCAGATTTCTCCTCAAAAGTACCTAAAATGACAAAAGAAACGATTTAGGGCAATATTTGATCAAATAAATACGATTTAAGGCTTAAATGACCCCTTAAAAGCGGTACACTTTTCGCTTCATCAAATACCCTTACACTTGAGATTTGCTTGTCCTCAAGCAAATGCGCTTTTATTCTAATCAAAATACAAGTTAGGGGTCATTTAATGCAAACATAAAAGTAATTACAACAAATAATCGTTCCACTTCAATCATAATAAGCACGGAGATTACAAACTAGCACCTCACAAGTAGTGTTTAGATACTCACATCTCTCAAGTGTCATCAAAATAAATCTCATAAATGAAAACGGATAATATCTCTCACTACCTGTTATAGCAAATAGATTACCATAGGCTTGGGAAAGGATCGAAAACCTCCTCCACTAGGCGTAAGCACCTAAGATAAACTATCAAAGAGGGCTTTTTCATGGGTTATAACGTTAGGTGTAGGGAAAAGGAAAACACGGTTTGGTTGGATAAAGGATATTTTACTGGTGGCGAGTTAAAAATCTTGATCAATTACATGTACTATACAATGTTGCTAAGCCAAGACTAGACTCGATCTTAAGCTAGAAACGAAATAACAAAAACAAAAACAAACATAAAACAAAATACAATGAAACGGGATGGTAGTCCGTATGTTTTTTCTACTTTTTCTTTTTCTCATTTTTTTTGTATTTTTCTTGATTTTTCGATTTTTTTTTTTTGACATACACTTTTGCCCTACCATCCAAAATAATACATCATAGGGGCATTGCATTCCCCTTACACTTGAATTTTTACATAACTTTACAAATACTAATCTAATGACTCGAATTAAGATAATTGAAAAACTTGGAGTACTTTTAAAACATTTAGCACATATGGGGGTAATAATGTTGTTCTTCCCCATTACTCCATTACACTAGTACTTTACCCATGAGTCCCAATCGTCCCAAAACAATATGTACAAGGATATGACTCGACTTAGCAACCATGTAATCAACTAGATAATTAACTTGGGTTTAAACAAATGTTGTAACAATAATGCACTAAAGATGAGTGCATACAAGGTAGGCTAAGGCGATTTGGGTGTACATTTAAGTGGGGTGTAACAAATTCTTCCTTTAAGTAAAATGCTTAAAGGTCGAAACGAAAAGATAGGCTCTGAGGGGTGTACTAGGGGTATCGTGTACTAAAAATAAGTACAACGCAAAGGGTGTGGGAGAATTACTTGACCAATGTAGCCAATGTAATTATAACAAAAACACAGGTGTAAAACAATGGGTTAATCCTAATGCCTCTTATCATGTAGCAAATCTAACTACACGAATGTAGTCTCACTTGTGGCCTCGGAATGGTCCTAACGCAAGTTCTAGAATCTAAGTGCTACCGGTACACACATCATAGCATAAATGCTTTTCCTACCAATTCTAGGGGCGAACCTCACATATTTGGGGGTGGAAAATTTTTTTGTGGTACGGTTTTTGTGCTAGTCATATAACTCCTATCCGTGAGACGCTCATTAAGATCAAAGTTTCACTCCTATATGTTGTAAAAAATTTTAAATTTGGCACTAAAATTGCCCTAACAGGTATTTCTCTCAGTTTTATTACACATCTACTATTAAACAAACAAAAATCAAGCGCAATGGCATTCTCTAAAATCGTACTTTTACCCCCCCTTACACTTAAGATGAACATTGTCCCCAATGTTCAAATAACAAGATGTAAAAGCATAAAGTAAAAGAATGAAATCAAATACTCCCCTGATTCGCTCGGTGGATAATGAAATTACACGGTTAAATCTTCCTCCAAAGAGATGTAGAAGCTCCATGACTAATGCATCGCCATAAGCTTGATTCCATAAACATCTCCTTGTCCAAAATAACCTGTTAAACCTGAGAAAACAAACACGAAAACCTGCATAACATCGGCGGGAAAAATCTATATATAAGGATATAATGCTTGTGGAATGATAACTTTGCAGATTCTTGGAGATTATAAGTTGGAGATTTTAATAAAAACTTTTTATGAAAACAAAACTTTCAAAAATTTCTGAAAATTAAATCTGACGCCGTCAGGTTATAAAACCTGACGCCGTCAGAAATGACCTGACAAAAATTTTCATTTTAAGTTTCCGGAAAATTTCTGGAAAAACCTTTACCTTACTTCCTGGAAATCCTGCAAAACATCATTATGACTCGATACAAGCATTTGACTCAAACAAATACGAATATGTATGCTAATTTATTATTATTACGATTCATGTTCATTTGTGTTCTAATAAACCGATTTAGATTTCCCTTACACTTAACTTTTGCAAAATACCTTTATATGTAGTTAAGACGAAGTTAAAAACAAAATAAAGCATTTTCACAAATTACTTTTGAACATGAATCAATACTAATAAAAATTAAACACACATACGGAAAATAAAATCAAACAAGCAAATAAATAAACACACAAAGCAAATAAAACAAATAAAGCTTGGGTTGCCTCCCAAGAAGCGCTTTTCTTTATTAACGAGTCTTGTAGCTAGACTCAAAGTCACGTACATTACGTGACTCCATCATCGGTCACGGTTCCTAGGCCATTCTCCTTCGATCCTCTATCAGAATCACTTTCATAGTAAAGGTATTTCGGGTCCACGTGATCAAAAGGATTGTTTCGGTATTTAGAACTAAGTTCCTTATCGTGCTTAAAGAATCCGCTTGACAGGTCAAAAGTGTCCTTACATCCCCTTCTCACATCATCATCACATAACACGAGTTGGGAGCTTAACCCATCGAGCCCTTTATAATCATTCTCCTTGAATTCTCTCATCTTGTAAGGCGTTTGGTATGAGATTTCCCTAATCCCATCGGTGAAAGTCATGATCCCATTGAGCTCGTCCACAACCAAGCTTGTGGCCTGGCAAAAAGGTGCCCCAAAAACAACTTGTGATAACCTGGGATCGATGTACTCTTCGATATTATCGACGATTGCGAAGCTCATAGTTAATGTCATATTTCCTACAAACACCTGTATATCATCATCTATGCCGATGTCGTCCTTCCCTTTATGAATCATCCCCCATCTGCAAATGTTGTTATAATGAAACAAGGACATCACATTTTTGGGTAAACATGTGTCAATGTAAACATTATAAAAATGCTTGTGACCAATCATGCAAGGTATTTTGAGATTATTTGGATCATGTCGCTTAATTCGGCCAGGCCTTCTACCGTGTAACCCCCATGTGTTGCCACTTGCTGATGGTTGATACTCATACACTTCTTCACAGCCATCCCGAAAAATCACTTTCCTGACACCATCGGTAAATAATGCACTCCTATCATCCTCATCGAGTATCACTCCCGTTGCTTTTATGAATGGTTTGCCTAGAACAAGGCCAGTTAAGGATGGGCTGATGATAGAGTTCATGTTATTAATTACAGTTAACTCGATATGAAAGAGGAACTTTTCTATCACAATTGGTACCCTCCTTATTACCCCGATGATATTAGACCCTTCATATTTGACTTGTTCAGTGAAGGCTTCGTTGTATAGAGAGAGGGATATTGCGCTCATAGAAGAGTTGGGGTTTATGTAGGCATCTTTTATAAACTTTTTCCTAGTGGTGCAAGATATCTTAAAGACCCTAGGGGCGCCATCCTCTATTCTCTCTCCGAATCCCATAGGCGACCTTGCTGTGCCCCTCTCAAGTTCCTCTACCAGGGGGCGGTCTAGCAGTCCTGGGAGCCCATGAGGCATTTCGGATTTCTCTTCCGAGCCCTCCTCATCACTCACCTCTATTGTACTCGAGTTCTTTGGTGAGTCTAGATAGTCGTCGGGCGCCTCGGGTTTCTTTTCGGGAACTTCACCCTCCATTTCATTGTCCACATTCTTGGCTGTTTGTTGGTCCAAATTTGGTTTAGGAACAGGTATTGTTGTAATGGTGTTCGCGAAGTGGAGAGGTTTCGAAGGGGTATGAGTATCTCCTGTTTTTTTTTTGTTTTGTGATATGTATTTAAAGAGTTTACTAGGGTGCTTGATTTTTACAGGAGGGGGTGTTTGGTGGGTCACCGTAACAGATTTGATCTCATTAACTCGTGCCAATTCACAAGTTGACCTGCCAGCAAGGCGATCATTGATAACCTTTAACAGGTTATCGACCTTGTTGTTCATATCAACTTGCTGTTGTCTGAATTGATTCTCAAGTTTGGAGAGCTGTGTTTCTTGAGAGAGAATGAATTTTTGCAGTGATTCCTCGCGATTTTGTTGTTTATGCGTGTGTCGCTGAGGATAATGTTCAGACCAGGTGAGCGGGGTAGAGTCATTGAATGATACGCTACGAGTTTGGTTCCAACTAAAATTTGGCTTATTCTTCCATGCCTCATACCCATCTTCGGAATTTTTGGGCCCATAATTAGTGGCGAGCCACTTATCTCCCGCCTTATCGATTCGCGAGGATGCGAATTCTTTGAAAGCCTGTTTGGGAAGTTCCATGCAATCATGAGTGTCGTGGGGACCACTACATAATTTACACGAAGAAGTGATTTTGTTCACTAGGCTTGAAGGTTTAGGAGCCTCGTAGGATTTCATGAGAAGCTTGACTTGGTCTTCAAGTTCTATGATCCTACGGTCGGAAGTGCTTGAATTGTTTGAAGGCAAAGATATTGCCTTGACCGTTTTATTCAAATCACGGGGGTCACTCCAACTTTCGTTGTCATAAAGAGCAAGATCCTCTAGGAGAGCCCATGATTGTTCCGCACTTAGATCACGTAGCTTGCCACCGGCCGATTGGTCAATGGTTTGCCTCGTGGAGAGATTGATATGGTCATAGAAGATTTGGACTTGGAGCCAAAGTTCTATGCCATGGTGAGGGACTTTTTGGAGTAAGTCCTTGAATCGAGTCCATGCCTCGTAGAGAGTTTCGCCTTGACGTTGTTGGAACATCAAGATATCATTCCTTAGCTTGGTAGTTCTTCCCGGTGGGAAAAACTGAGCAAGGAAACGAGTGGTGAGATCATCCCAAGAGGTGATGGATCCTGCGGGTTGACGTTCTAGCCATTGACTAGCTTGATCCCGCAGAGAGAATTGGAAGAGACGCAATCGGGTCGTCACTCGAGTGGCAACATCAAGGTCTATAGAATCAACGATTTTGAGAAAGTCCTTGAGATGTTGATTAGGATCTTCAGAACGAAGTCCATGGAATGCGCATCCGCTTTGCACCAACCGGATGGTGTCGGATCGCAAGGGTGTGATATTGGCTCCTTGAGTGAGCTCAATGGTGTTTCGATAGCCATGGTGGCTAGGACGGGAATACTCTCCTAAAGTACGGGCTCTAGGAGGTGGTTGTGGTTGTTGTGGTGGTGGGTTGTGGGGGTTAAGGATATTACCATCTTCCATGATGTCGGATGGTATGGTTACGAACAAAGACACGAAGAAAATAGATAGACTAAAGAAAACCTAGAAAAAATAAAATAAAAATCTCACTAGAAAGGAATCTAGTGAGTAGACCTAATAGAAATAAAAATTCAACCTAAACAATAACTATTCCCCGGCAGCGGCGCCAAAAACTTGATGCGTGGTTTTGTAACCTTACAACAGGTTTTACCTCTCGAGGGATCTCAAGAGGCTTACAACCCCACCAGGCAGTGTACCTGACCGATGTAGTATAGTGTAGTGGTAAGTACGGGGGATTGATCGTTCTCCACAGGGAATAGTGTTCGTTAGGAATGAAAGACTACTCTAATAGGTCTAAGGGTTGAGGAAGATTCTTTTTTATGTTTTTATAATTTTTATGAAAGCAAGTAAAATCTCGGGTTTGAAAGAGTGGGCGGAATTAGTTGCTAGTCAACTAACCCAAATTACTACGAATGCAATAAAATAAATAACTGAAATGAAAATGTTGGTGAGAAACTTATGTGTAGAGAAATGTGTTTACTTAGATTTCCTTACTCCCTAACTATCTTTTACCGGTTAATTATTGTGTATTAGTCGCGTGGATGACGGGTGTATTCCTTAATACCAATCGTGGGGTGGCGTACTTACTTCCCCAACTCTACAAGCTCCTACTTCACTCCTATGTCGAGCCGGCTAAGAAGCTCCTAACATGGGATCACTAGAATTCGCTTGTGCATTAAATACAACCATAAAAACCTTTAGTACGCATTTGGTTCATGTTTCTTAAGACGTTCAAGCAAGTTACCGAATAGGAAGTTAGCCAGTTTTCTTAAGCCTAACATAGATAAACAATCATCCAATACAACTAACAACACACTAATAACCAATAATCAAAAGCTAGGTTTCATTAGATCTAAGCAAACACAAGATAAATTTAGCCTAACATGTTAATCAAAAGACAAGAATAAGATAAAATCAAACAACACATAGACATATTGAATGATTAATTGATAACTTATCTTCAATGTAGCATGGAAGATCTCAAGGCAAAAAGCCTTGAGAAAGAAGCTAAATTCGTCCTAGGGTTTTCTCCCAAAATTCCACACACTAAGCTCTCTCTTATGACAAAAAATTAGAAAACTATATATAGACTTTTGCATCTGACGGCGTCACCTTATGGATTGTGACGCCGTCACCTCGCCGCTTCTAGGGTTTCCGGATGACCTTCTTGACGCCGTCCCTCTTTAGCTCTTCAAAAATCCATTCTGGCTTATCAAGGCTTGACGCCGTCAGCTCGTGAACGTGACGCCGTCCCCTTATGATTTAAGCCGTGACGCCCTTGATCAAGTTAAAGCGTGACGCCGTCAGAATTCACATGCTATTTTCACTGGCCTATCATGAGTAAATTTCACGTCCACTTTTTCTTGCCAAAGCATGACGCCGTCCAGAGTTAATTGTGACGCCGTCAAAGGTAACTTTCAGCCGATTTTTGAGACTTTGTCGTTTTCTTCACTTTTATGCTCCAAAAACGTCCAAAATGCCTCCTTTTCCAGATTTCTCCTCAAAAGTACCTAAAATGACAAAAGAAACGATTTAGGGCAATATTTGATCAAATAAATACGATTTAAGGCTTAAATGACCCCTTAAAAGCGGTACACTTTTCGCTTCATCAAATATCAACACATCTCGGAATGAGAGGTCGATAGATTATGTAGTGTTCTCCGTGAGAAATGAAACAAATATCTTTTAAGAGATATCTGAGTGGCTAGGAGGGGTGGTGCAGCGCGTCACTGGGTCCATGACGTCTTGTCTTCAATATCAGTATCACCTTAGTGAATACCGATAGCAGATGTATTGACCCGATTTCTGCCCTAAGTTTTCATGGAGGGCTATTTCTTTTCACCCTTTCATTAAATTTTTCTTTTTCATTCTTCAACCCCTTCTTTCTCCATTTTCATTTACTCCTTTTTTTTCAATCTTACCTAAGGACTTCTAATTCTAATCTATTGGAATTGTCCTTGGGTAGATCCCTCCTGCTCTGGCGGATCATTGGACATAACCTAACCATAATCACCTTATTACTCCATGATTATCCTAGATTTGTTGATCACTTGCCATAAAACCATTTGTGAAAATCACTCAAAGTGTTCATGAGTAAACACATTTAGATAACGCTTCGAGAGTTTTGCATTTTTGAAATACTCCCCCTTCACATGTGCTCATGCATTTTGATATAAACTAGCACATGTTGGGTAGAGTTCGCACATTTGAATTGATCGATTTTCAATGAACATGACCTTCACGAGACACGCTTACATCACTAGTTAGACTAGTTTGAAATTATTACCCGTCCCGGTCATATTCAATGATCATCTCTCGAATTGGTACATTCTACTCAGACAAGTCCTTTGCGAAACACGTTTACATTACTGGTAAACCAGCTTGAAATTATTACCCGTCTTGGACAAGTCTTTTCGATAACGGACATTTAGTTTCATCAATTCGAGGGTTAATACCGAGTCTATTTGGTGAGCTCTCCGAGATTCAAACCACGATTTTTTGATCACATTTAATCACGTCTTCTCCCCCTCAAAAATAGTATGTAGTGATATTTTTTATCTCAACTGATTAAATGAAAGCTTTTTGGAGAGATAGACGGATTTTAGCATGAATTTGGAACATTTTTTGGTTTTTACTTTTATACTCCCCCTTAAATAAAGCATATTGTTAAACATTTGAGTTTAAGAGGGAGTTTTCTTGAGCACAGAATTTGAGAAAGATTTTGAAAAATCTTTTTGAAAAATCTTGATCATGTGCTCAAGGTTTGTTTTGCTTTGCCATTAACAATGCGAGTCCTGATCGAAAATAATCAGAAGTCATCATTGTAGCTCGGGTTTCGTACTGAAATATACGAAAGCCTTGATGAAGAAAATTTTGAGAAACGACATGTTTTGGAAAATTTTAAATGAACTCTCGCTCAAGCATCTGTACATGTCCGTATCATTGTTGAATGACATTTCTAGATACGTACAGAATATCGATTATACGAGAGACATGTCGTGAGAAGAATATTTTTGGTTTTTATATTTTTTACTGTTTTTGCATTTTTGAAATTTTTCTATTTTTCTATTTTGTTTTTATTGGTTTTGCAAATTTTGTATTTTGTTTTTCAAAAATATTTACATGCGAAGCTTTTTGAGATAATTCAAGAAGATTCGAGAAGACCTTCTAACTCTTCGGGAGTTAGGCTTCGCATTCCAATTCGACGAACTAAGTATCAAACCGCTCTTTTGGGAGGGCTTTAGTAAATAGATCGGCGAGTTGGTATTCAGTCTTCACGAAAAATAATTCAACAGTACCCTCTTCTACGTGTTCCTTAATGAAGTGGTAGCGGACTCTAATATGCTTGGTCTTGGAATGTTGAACTGGATTGCACGAGATGGCTATGGCACTTTTCGAGTCACAATACATAGGTATGCGGTCGAAAGAGTAGCCATAATCTGTGAGTTGTGTCCTCATCCATAGAACTTGGGCACAACACGCAGATAGAGACACATACTCGGCTTCTGCTGTTGATAGCGCCGTACAGTCTTGTTTCCTTGATGACCAGCCTACTAGCTTCTCTCCAAGAAATTGTGCTCCCCCGGATGTACTTTTTGCGGTGACTTGGCAACCAGCATGGTCGGCATCTGAAAAGGCTGTTAGTTTAAACTCCGAATCCTTCGGATACCAAAGTCCCATGTTAATGGTTCTTCGTAGGTACCGAAAGATCCGTTTAACCTCTTGGAGGTGAAGTTCGGTAGGCCTTACCTGAAACCGTGCTAATAAATAGACAGCAAAATGTATATCGGGTCGACTAGCAGTTAAGTACATGAGAGACCCAATCATGCTCCGATATTTCTTCGGATCCATGGGTTTCCCATATAAGTCAGCACCAATTTTGGGTGAAGTGACCATTGGAGTACCAACAGAGTCACAATTTTCCATTCCATGTTTCTTTAAAATCTCAATAGTATATTTCGCCTGATTAATGAAAATGCCACGATGGGATTGATGGAGTTGAAGTCCAAGGAAGAATTTTAATTCGCCCATCATAGACATTTCAAATTTACTTTTCATGATATTTTCAAAATGTTTTGAATGTTTCGGATTAGTGGACCCAAAGATTTTGTCATCCACGTAAATCTAAACAATCAAAATGTCATCTTTGAATTTTTTAGTAAACAAGGTCGGGTCAATTCTTCCTTTGGTGAAATTATTAAGAAGTAGGAAAGATGATAATTCGTCGTACCACGCCCTTGGGGCTTGTTTCAAACCATAGATAGCTTTCTTTAGCTTGTAGACGTAGTCTGGATGATCTTTGTCAACGAATCCATCTGGCTGACTCACGTACACTTCATCTTTCAGAGTTCCGTTCAAGAAAGTTGTCTTGATGTCCATCTGATAGACTGTGATGTTCTTGTGAGCTGCATATGCTAAGAAAATCCTGACTGCCTCAAGTCTAGCTACTGGCGCGAATGACTCATCAAAATCTATTCCCTCTTCCTGTCTGAATCCCTTGGCCACTAGAAGAGCTTTGTTGCGAATTACAGTCATCTCTTCATCCTTTTTGTTCTTCCATAACCACTTAAGATCAATGACGAGTTTGTCGATTAGTCTCGGCACTGAATCCCAAGTGTCATGTAACTTGTATTAGAGAAGTTCTTCCTGCATCGCTTCTATCCAAGCATTATCTTCCATCGCTTCCCGAATGTTCTTTGGCTCTTTTAGACTGACTGAGCAGGCGAAGATGCATATGTCGCAATCGGTGGCGAGTTGTCTTCTCGTCTGAACTGGCCGTGAAGGTTCACCAATAACATGATCTATTGGATGGTTTTTAGTCCAATGTAACGTTGAAGGGTACCTTGGATTTGACAAATGTGTGTTGGTCGGTTCATGTAACCGAGAAGAAGATTCAGCAGATTCTGTTGCAAATGGGTTTTCAAATGGTTCTTCTTCTAACACAGCATTGTTTTGTGGTTATTCTTCTTGAATTGGTGTTGTTCGGATTTGCTCATCAACTCTTGGTAAAACAATCTCAATCACTAGAGTTGGTGGAGTAGATGTTGATGATGTTGAGGGAGTTGGTGCATTTGCTTCGATTGTGGTAGATGCATCTTGTGGTTGTGGTGGTGGTGGTGGTGGTGGTTGATGTTGTTGAGCGGGTGCAACGGAACGTTGTTGTGATGCATTTGTCGAAGCTCCACCATAGTACTCATCATACATAAACTCAAAGAAATTTTCCAGTTCTTGATTTGTAGGTTTATCAGTGGTAGTTGACTGAGCTCCTTGGGGTATGAGTCATAAACTGGTATGTCCAGAAGTCTGACTGTTTGGTGCGGGTCCTAATCCGATATGATTAGAAGCCATTGGGTTAAGTGCGGGTTCTAGAGCGAGTCTCTCAGAAGCCATTAGTGAAATCTCATCGAACTTCACATTCATCATCTCCATTACTCTTTTAGTTCTTCTATTGTACACCCTGAATGCCCTCGAGTTGTCTGAATAACCAATGAAGATTCCAATATCACCCTTAGCTTTTAGTTTCCCCAAATCTTCTCCGTCGTTCGTAGGATAGCACAAAGCGCCAATACATGAAGGTAAGAGATGTCGGGTTTTCTGTTGTTCACTAGCTCATATGGGGTTTTATTGAATCTTGGATGAATGAGGGATCGGTTCTGAGTGAAACAAGCAGTGGAAACAGCATATGCCCATAAGAATAACGGTGCACTGGAATAAATCAGCATTGTGTGAGCAGCTTCCACAAGAGTTCTATTTCTTCTTTCAACTACCCCGTTCTGCTGTGGAGTTCTAATAGCTGATGTCAGGTGAGTGATTCCAGTTTCTTCAAAGTATGTTCTTAGCTCCTGGTTAGTGAATTCCGTGCCATTTTCAGTTCTTACTATCCTAACTATAGCTTGAAGTAAGACTTGAATACGATTCAGAAAGGTGATGATGATGCCTGGTGCTTCGTCTTTTGATCTCAAAAACCTTACCCATGTATACCTTGAATAATCATCGACAATCACAAGTATATACTTCTTCCCATTGATGCTTTCAACTCTCATTGGGCCACATAAGTCCATGTGCAACAAATGTAAGTTATTCACCGAACTAGGTACGGTTTTAAGTTTATATGTTGCCCTTTTGCTTTTGCCTTGCTCACAGGATGGACATAAGTGATCTTTGGTGTATTTGAACTTTGGGAGACCGGTGACGATGTTGTCTTTGGCAAGCTTTGTTAAGGATTCGAAGTTGAGATGGGATAAACATTTGTGCCACAACCAGGACTTAGTTTCGTCAGCTCTTGTCATGAGACAAATTGGTGATGAAGAGGCCATTTGGTTAATGTTGATAGCATAGAGATTGGTTCCACGATTTCCGGTTAAGAGATCATCTCCAATCAAATTCCTAATGAAGCAAGTATTTCTCCTAAATGAAACCTCTAAATCTGCATCACAAAACTGCCCTACTGAGAACATATTGTGTCCCAACCCTTCGACATAGTAAACTCGAGTGATTAAGAAATTCCCAAACTGAAGATCTCCATAACCCAGAATAGCTGCTACATGATCATTTCCAAACCGAACAGTTCCTATGAACTTCCTTACAAAGTTGATCAGCAGCTACAGATTCCCGGTCATGTGCTTGGAGCAACCCGAGTCGACGATCCAAAGACATATTTCGATAACCTGCCAATTACAGATGATTGTGCATTTGGAAACCGTTTATCATTTGGTTCCATGAGGTTAGAGGTAACAGATGAATCACATTCATAGACAGTTTTTACTGGTTCTTTTGGAGCCACTAATGTACCATTTACTAAAGTGAATTCTCTACCCGTTGGTGTCCATATGCACAACTTAAGATAGTTCCTAGGCAATATGCTACTAGTGGTTGACCTAGCTGCTTTAATAAGCCTTTTAACATATCTAGACTTAGCACTAGTTCCTGGAGGAACATCTTTCTTAGTAGGTTTATCATTCACATTCATTGATTCAGAAACAATATCATCACAAACATTTTCTGACAAAGATTTCTTGCACATTAAACAAACAGAGTCATTACATGCACTAGAAACAGTGTTTTCAGCATTACATCCAGATGACATATGTTTCTTATTCGAAAGCGATAAATTCCTAGGGTGTTCTTCTACTTCTTTCGTTTTATTCTTGTTTTCACTCTTAGAGGCAGGTGAGACTCTATTGTTCCTTGTATTGCTCCTAGACTTTAGTCTGCTACTCTTAGAAGTGCTTTCTATTCCTGTAGAAGGTAAGGCATACACATTAGGATTTATCTTGTTGTCCTGAGATTCAATTTGAGCAATCCTAGTTTCTTTTGGATTATCTTTCACACTTTTGTCTATCGCCCTATATGTTTGAGATGTAGAGGTAGACGCAGTAGTGGTACTAATCCTATAAAGTCCAGGTGCTATCACATTTGGTTTTTCGACAACCGCTTTCTCTTTTCCTTTTTCACTAATTTTGGGCAAGGGTGTTGGAGTGACAGGAACGCTTTGAGAGATAGACATTTTTGGTTTAGCACACTTAGTTTCCTCACCCTTCCCTTTTTGACTTTCAAGCTGAGACTTCAAAAGATCAATTTGTTCTTGCATGTTTTTGTAAGATCGCTCATACGCCGATCGAGTTGTTTAAAATATTTAATATTTTGTTTTTCAAGCTTAGCCAGCGCATTTTCATATTTTAAAACAATTTCAGAAGTCTCAGCTCGAAGAGTTTCATCATCCTCTACAGAATATGTTTGATAAACAATGGACATAATATCAGTCGAGAGAGCTACTTCGAAGAAAATGTTAATGTGTTTTTCCAAAACTTTGATGTGTTCAGTGTTTTCATTTGCTTCCTTCACCAGGGATTTGTGGTCCTTGACAAAGTCGGCTGTTTCTAACAGAAAAGTTCTTTCAACATTAAGAACTACCGCATAAATTGCAGCGATTTGAGGATTAATTTCCTTTTCAAACATCTTTTGTTGTTCAGTATGAAAACTTGAAAACCAGTCGTTGTTGTTACATTTTGTTTTGGATGCCACAGTCATTTGAAGGGTTTCAACTCTCTTTTTAAGATTATCCAAAAATCTTCTAGCTTCACTTGAGTTACAAGTGTTTTTAGAGGACATTTGTTCAATGTTAGAAAGATGTTTCGAAACAACTTTTCATTTTGCGACAGCCACAGGTTTTTTGAAAAACATTGGTGACTCTTTTTGAACAAGATGAACGCCAGAAATTGTGTTAAGCTTATTATAGTCAATTGGTCTGATTTCTGGGTTCATTTGTCGCATTTTGTTTCGACTCTCTTCAGCAAGCTCAATCGTTTCATAAGAATCCCAAACTTCGGGAGGGTCATGTTTATCATTTAGCACACTACCATTATATAACACATTCTGTTCCTGCTGAGCTTTCTTGAGATAATAAGGGTTTTCACAACCGATAGCCATTTTCTTCATTGTATGTAAAATTGGGTTTGGATCGTTAATTAGCAAATTAATTGTTTGTGTTGAATGACCCGTTTTTACAAGCAAATCTTCCAACTTTTTAATGGTTTCTTGTTTGTCAAGGATTTCATCAAGAAGTTCATTTTCACGTTTTGAAAACCTTGCATGCAACTCTTCTCTTTTTCAAGATCAGAACAAGTTGATTTTTGTTTAGAAAGTTGGTTGGTTAATTCAGAAATTTCCGTGTTCAGAGATTTTATTTGCATGTTCAACTTAACATCGAGAGTGTCATATTTGATTTGCAAATGTTTTTCTCTATACACAGAATCTCTATAACCAATTTCAAGTTCTGACTGTCGTTTGTTATTAAATTCAAAAGCTTGTTCATTCACCTTATATCTCTCAAGCTCAGCGGTCAATTTTTCATTCGCGGCCTTAACATCGCGATTGATCTTTTTGACCTTTTCAATTTCAATACTACAGTTATTCAATAATGATTCAAATAAAGCACGTGTTTCCTCATCATTCTCAGTATGCTGGGACTCGAAGCCTCCATTAGGATCCATATTTGGAGTAGCCAAATTTGTATTGCTACAACTTGGGGATTCCATGTATGTATCGTAAGTGAGATTAGGAGTCGCAGGATGCTGTTCATTTTGAGGTGACATATCAAACATTTAATTGTTGTGACATGTAGCATATGGTGGTACCTCAGAGATTCCATTGATATCATAAGCAGGAGGTGCTTCAGAATCCGTGTCGTATTTAACCTCCTAAAGATTTGCCATGAAAATGCAGTTGGCATCGATATCCTCAAGGTCTTACATATCATCCATAAGTGCCATGAAATCATGCTCCTCAGCATTCAACTGAAGCCCTGCCTTTGCCTTCTGTGCCAAGAGTACTGCTTTCTGAAGATACTCAATATCTGTCTTCTTTGGCTTGGTGGGACAGTTCCTTGCCATGTGACCAATTCCTTGACAGTTAAAACACTTCATATTCCCTTGATTCACATTCCCAGCTACTGGAGCAACATTCCCAAACTGATTACCAACATTCTGATTCCCAACATTCTGACCCCTCTGGTTTCTAACAACTTGACCCATCTGATTCCCTGCATAGTGACCCATTTGATTGCCTGCATACTGCCCTTGATTCCTCATCTGAAACCCTGTAGCATATCCTTGCTGATTCCGATAAACTCCAACCATTTGTCCTTGATGACCCATGTTGAAACTCGGCTGTTGAATCTGCCTGTTGCGAGTGTTCGATGAAATCCTTTGGTTGTTGTTAGTTGGTGTGGAATAGCGACCTTGGAATACCTTTGTTAGAAGAGTAAATGCTTGGGACAGATCAGCACTATCATCATTGTCAGTGAAATCTTGTTCTTGGTATTGTGGGTATTGTTGTTGTGTGATAACTTGTTGTTGTTGTGGGTAGAATGGTTGTTGTGGAGTGATAGTGGTTTGAGGAACGTATTGTTGTTGCATGTAGTTGTGAGTGGGAATTGATGATGATGGTTGTGTATTCAATGTTGTAGGTGTTGGTGCTTGAGCAATCAATGCTATAGGATCATGTTGTTTGGCAAGCTTCTCTTTCCTAACTTCATCTACCTCTTTCTGGTTTTGCTTCAAAAAGTCATAAAGCTGATCATAGTTCACCTCATGAAGATTCTTTGTTTGGTTAACGATTGTGACATATCGTCCCCATTCCTCTGGAAGGTTGTTGATGAACTTGATGTTTTGAACAATTTGCCTTGGAGACAACTTGTTCCTGATGAGCTCATTCATGAGAGTGCAAAACCTTGTGTAGTAAGATTCAATTGGTTCAGCCGGAGTTGATGTGAACTTCTCCCATTCAGTCAGAAGCTTGTTTTCAATGTCTTGTTGACCAATTTCAGTGCCATGACAAAGCCTTCTAACTCGTTCCCACATATCATAAGCAGTTTCACAACTGTCCACAACACAAAATATTTCTTGTGGTAAACCAAGTTGAATTAAGTGCATTGCCAAGTCATCAGCTTCAATTTGCTTCCAATCCTCTGCTGTGTATTCCTCTTCTTTTTTATCACGAAAGGATGGTAGAACGGGAGGTGTTGCATCTGGATTACCCGGTTCTTGAACCTGACGAGGCTTAAATGGTCCTTTCTGGATGGAGTTAAGCAAGAGTCTACCTTGACCATTTGGTTTGGTTTTGATGTAGCGAAGCATACGGCTTGTCCATGGAAGATAACCACCTTTTTCTAGCATGGGAGGACGGTTTTCTGCACCGGCTGCATGAATATCTTGTTGAGTAGTCATTGTTGTTGTTGTATGGTTAAGATGATGTTGGATCGGTTCAAAGAACTAGGATTGGGTTGATTACGGTTCACGAGTTTTGGTTTAAAGTAAAGTCCTTTGTCGGTGTCCAAGTTGATATCTTAGAAAGTAGGTTATCTCACAAACTCAGTTAGACGTTCACAAACTTGGGTAACTTGAGTAAGTCGAGTAAATTTCACCAACTTTGGTATGTTGAGTAATTTGAGTAAACTTTCACCAACTTTGGTATGTTAGGTAAGTTGAGTAAATTTTCACCAACTTTGGTATGATAGGTAAGTTGAGTAAATTTTCACCAACTTTGGTATGATAGGTAAGTAGAGTAAATTTCACCAACTTAGGTATGTTAAGTAAGTAGAGTAAAGTTCACCAACTTAGGTATGTTAAGTAAGTAGAGGAAATTTCACCAACTTGGGGTTTCTTTCACACACTCGAGGAAACAATCTCGTGCAACAAACTTAATGCACCAAACTCAAGCAAACAAACTCGAGCACAACCAAACTTGAGGAAACAAACCAAACTTGAGCAACAATCTGAAACCAAACTCGATGAAACAAACCAAACTCGAGCACAACCTAAATGAAACTCGAGCAAGTGTTCACAATCTCGAGCAACTTGTCACAATCTCGAGCAAGTTGTCCAACAAACTCAAGCAAACCAAATGTCTAACAAACTCGAGCAAACCAAACTCGGTTATATCAAACTCGAGTAAAGAACAAAGTCGAGCAAGTGAATGTGGAACAAACTCGAGCAACAAAATATGATCAAACTTGATCAAATTTTCAAACTCGAGTAACAGTTTAGTAACTCGAGGAACCACTTTCAAACTCGAGTAGACTACCAAACTCGACTAAATCACCTAACTCGGTGAAATAGTCACAAACTCGGGCAAAAAACTCGGATGAACAGTAAGATGTCGAATGAACAATAACACGCCCCAAAAAATTTCTAGATCTTTGATTTTTTGATTTTGCTCTTGATACCACTTGTTATTGCCTAATATCTATCCTAACTAATACAACTAACACTAGGAAAGATCAAAGAGAAGAGTGGAACTTGAAATGAAACTTTATTAATCGCACACTAAAATTTGATACAAACCCTAGACTACTAACTTGAGAACCTGAGAACCAACCTTCCAAATGAGATGGAAGGTGGCATTTATAGTTAACATGAGATGGGTGGGCTTGGAAATGAGTTGGGCTTTTACATGGATTCTATTGAACACAATATTTAACTTACAAACTTATGTCCAAGCCCAATGATTAAATAACTAACTCAAACAACGACACATTAAATACAAATATTACGACGACGATGACCATCACTTTTATAAATTCTAACAAAAAGGTTAAAAACAATGACCCTTGAGTTTGTTTATATAAGATGCAAAACTTAGAGAACAAGTTGGAGTGGGTTTAGGATACCCCTTAGCCCAACCGATCGGCTACCTTGATCCCCAAGGGATTCCGGAAGCTTTTGTTCTCTATTTTCATCTACGGTCCTTCTTTTAATTATTTAATGGTCGTTAGTCATTTTTCGTTAAATACTAATGGTCGTTATACGTTTTGTGTTATTTAATAATTATATATAACGTTTTATAAATAATTATTAAACATTAACTCTTCATACGTAAAGTGTGCAATCCCGTGATCTCAAGTTCGATCCTAACACACATCTACTAATTTATGTCCATAAAACTAACAGCTCCCACTTGGACATATCTTAATAGTGTGATCACATCGGTTAGCGTCTAGCAACACGCCGATGCCTCTAGTACAACTTGAGTAAGGTCTCATGGGAAAACCTTTTAATGATTCATCCTTATGACTACCAGTTACGTATAGCGTTAAATTGTTCCACAGAATGCACTACATTCATAACAGTTATCTGGTATCTCAAGTCTGAGGATAACTATTCATGATTTACTTAATAACAACATCCATAAAGTAACATCATGTAGTTTGGGATAAGTCCTATATTCAATTCATTGAATATCATGTGAATTTGGCATGTCAACGCATCAATAACTCAGATTTGTCTTAATTCAATGATATTCCCATATCATTAATTGACAATGGACGATTTAGAATAACTAAATTATTCATGGATTAAACATGCAAATATAGGACACAATTTAATATTAATGAAAATAAACGTACCAAGTACTTAAATTCATTACAAATAATAAACATTTAACATCCTTTATCCAAATACTAAATAGATCAATGCATGAAAATTCTAGTTGATGAATTATGTCTCAAGCTATGACAATCATACTTGTTGACAAGACATAAATCAACCAACTTTGATCTATCAGAATTTTGAGAATACTTATTTCAAGAATTTCAACTGGTGAAGTTCTTGTATGTGTGCATTCAAATAATTTGATATTGCCGCATAATACTTCATAAAGTGTGTGACATCCTCAATCACCAATTTATGATTATCAAACTTTCAAACAATTTTAAAGTTTAAAGTATTCTTATTCTTTTAATGTATAATGTAACTATACTCTTAGTTAAGCATAACTAGTACATATGGCCATTAACAAGGATGGAATCCTACCATGACTAGTATTGAGTGTCATCTCAATTTCATTAGTATCATTGTATGCAAACAAAAATATCCTCTTTAAAATTTCGTAAACTTGAATATCTATTGTGTAATGTTTGATGCCTTTCAAACTTTCAAGTTTGTTGGCTATGAAAATTTGCACAACAATTGACAAATTGTTCATTTATAGAATCTAGAAGCTGTTCCAGGCTGAGGATGTAATTTTATATCCAAACATATTCCAATTAGAATATTCATTACACTAGTTATCTAATAACCTTCAATTAGATATCAACATTGTCATAACATCTTATAACAATTCGTTTATGTAACATGATGTTTATAAAAAATCTTCGAGTCCTACTTAGATTTCATTCATGTTCTATCTTATTTAAAAGATATGTATTCATTTAGACATTCTAAATAATATATCATGTTCTAAGATTTATTTACCACGTAATAATAAACACACATTCCAAGGTTATATGTTTTTCTTCCTAAATCTTTTATATGAAGTTTCATTCCAAATTAAGTCTTAACATTTAACTTATATGGAATGTTACTTCCTATATGTTATCCAACATATATGATTTAAGAAAGTAAATATAATACTCCCACTAGCTTTCAGGAATACTTAGGAGTTATCTTATTTTAAATTATAAATCAAAACTTGGATTTAATATTTAAACATAAGACTCATCTCCTAGATGCATGCATTTATCCATACTTGAATTATTGCATTTTGTACACTTTCAAAGATTATATGAATTCATAAAACTCTTAAATTACTTACCGTCCTCGCTTAAGTAATTATACAAGAAAGAGTTTAATAATCCATTGTCAAATTTCATATTCATGAAAATAAATATGACAATTACCATCTTTGTATATTTAATGCGCTTAGAAAAGAATATTCAATCATAGTTAATTTCTTAAGTATGATTAATAATCTTGTCATAAGACATGCATTAAAATATGTACAATATTGTCCATACGATTTCTACACAAAGATTCAAACCACTAGGGTTACCTTATCTTTAAAGAAACTCATATTCATTCTCTAGTCTAACTATTAAGAATTAAGATAAACCAATTTTCCAAAAATTGATTATCTTTATGGACAACATCTTTAACATTCATAGTATGAGTAATTTACCCAATTCAATATTTGGTAATGCATCATAATATAATCCTCAGCATATTAATCAAATATCTGAGATATCCTTGCGGATCTATGAATGAGAATTCCATCATCTTGAGGTCTATCATTTACATGTTTAGCCTCATCATGATTTTCACTAGTGTGTTTTAGAAGATTATGTATCTTCTAATTTTATCTTTTCAAGATAAAAACTCCCATTTGCTTTTTGTAATTTATAGGCTATCTATAAATACTTAGCAAATAAAGCAACAATACAATGTTCTCCTTTTGGGACATTATAAATACATATTGACAGTTCCTGACATTTAGTTTGTTAATATCCTACTTCATAAGTCGTTTAACAAATTCAGAACTTTAATTTTAAGACTTAATGTGATTCATCACATTCCATAATATAATGATGTCTTATTAATTGATGAAATGAAAAGTGTACCGCTTTTAGGGGGTCATTTAAGCCCTAATCCGCGATTATATGATCAAATATTGCCCTAAATCGTTTCTTTTCTCATTTTAGGTACTTGGGACGTGATTTCTGGAATATGAAGCATTTTGGAGCTTTTTGGACGTTTTTATGCTCAAGAATGAAGAAAACAAAAAGACCAAGGAAAGTCAGGATTTTACACCTGACGGCGTCAGGCTTTGGATGCTGACGCCGTCACTTGAAGATGAAAGTGGTGGAATTATACACGTGACGAGCCAGAAAGTTTTACATAGGAAGTCTGACGGCGTCACGTGTTAATGGATGTAGGCCGTCAAGTGTTAAGTTAAAGAGAGACGGGCCAGAGGATTTTTGAAGGTGACGGCGTCAGGATCATAGACCTGACGACGTCAGATGATATAGAGTGACGGCGTCAAAGTATTCTTACACGAGAAGGAACCTTAGTGAAACTGCCACAAGTTAATCAAGACAATCACAACTCGCGCGCGGAGTAGCTGTCACTGTTTTGGCCATAAAATCTTCATACGAACTCGGATTTAGGTGATTCAAGAGGCCACGGAATCGGGACGAAAAGATCTACAATTTGGTGAAAAAGGGGAGATGACGCCGTCACTTGTGAAGGCTGACGCCGTTAGATCGATGCGGACAGAAAATCAGCTATAAATACAACATCACAACTTCATTTTTTGTAAGCCCTAAACCCTAAGTCCGATTCTAGGGTTTAGGTAGGTGTTTTTCCAGCAACTTAGAGGGTTTCAATCACTTCATAAACATCAAATATTGGTTTGTTGATTCTAACTTAATTATGTCTTTCATTATTATGGTTGTTTGCTCTTCATTGATTATGTGTTGCTAATTCACCTTGTGTCTACTTATGATTGTGTGAAACTTGTATATAATTAATTAGATCTTATTGATTCCTTGTTGATGTATGTGTCTATCGTCATCAATAAAGGTGTGACACTTCAATAGATCTAATTGGTTTAGCTTATAATTCTTGTTTCCTATTGTCTCTTGTTTGATTGGGTGATATCGATGTTAGGCTTAAGAAAACTGGCTAACCTCCTATACGGTAACTTGCTTGAACATCTTAAGAAACATGAACCAATGCGTACTAAGGTTTTTATGGTTGTATTTAATGCATGAGCGAATTCTAGTGATCCCATGTTAGGAGCTTCTTAGCCGGCTCGACATAGGAGTGAAGTAGGAGCTTATAGAGTTGGGGAAGTACGTACGCCACCCCACGATTGGTATTAAGGTATACAACCCGTCAATTAAAACAAGGTGTGACAATTCAATAGGTAGAATTGGATAGCTAGCAAGGAGTAATATATCATAGGTAGACATGCTTCACTTCCCTTGTAGAACCCTAGTTTACTTTCCTTCACATTAGTTTAAGTAGTAGTTTTTGGGTTAGTTGATTAGCAACTAATTCCGCCTCTCCTTCCAAAACCCGAGATTTTTACTTGCTTTCCATAAAATATAAAAATACAAAAAGAATCATCCCTCACCTCTAGAGCTAGTAGATAAATTTCAATCCTAACGAACACTATTCTTTGAGTTGAACGATCAATCCCCCGGTACTTGCCACTTCACTATACTACATCGGTCAGGTACACTGCCTGGTGGGGATTGCAAACTTCTCAAGATCCCTTGAGAGGTAAAACCTGTTGTAAGGTCGCAAAATCACGCATCATTAATCTTCTAGGTTGTAGTCTTATTGAGTATATCCAATCCATACTCAATTTTCTAACCTTGATAACTTTTGGAAAAATAGAAGATATAGTTATCTTTAGTCAAAAAATATAGCAAGAGGTTGATTTTCCTAACTGAACATACCATAAACATTATGTATTTCATTAGGATTAATATTGTAAGACAATCGTACAATATGTAAGATAAATATATTTTGTTTGGCTTATCTATTCACCAACTAAGTCAACTTAATGGTATAATCGAATTTTCAAGCCAATTGCATGCTATATAACATAAGTACTTTTTTACCAAGTCACTTCATGTCCATGTCTCAACAAGAAGACATAAAATGTTATAATCCCACTATACGTTATAAATCATTGATCAACTCAATGACTTCTTGTATATGTCTTAATTAAAAAACATAACAAGTTAACGTCTTACTTTATTATAAGTCCTGTAACAATGAAAAGATTTCATGTTTATAGCTTTACAATAAAACATAAACATGTTTAACTAAAGTAGTTATGAACACCATCTCTTTGTTTCAATAGTAATTTCAAGTTAATTTATTACTTCGTTTATTTTATGTCATTCTAAAATTACATAAATATTCAAATTGAAGTAGTATTAGATTACTTCATTTATTTATGTAATTTCATTAATACATAAATATTTAGTTTGAAGTAGTCTTATTATCATATTGACACTTGTTCTAATAGGTATCTAATTTAGAAACTGCAAATTAACATAGTTTCATTACATCAGTTGATCTGCTAGTAATGAAAGTATGAAATTTACCTTTCCATTGTAATCTAGTCCAAGCTCTCACATGACGTAGATTACAACTTCAAGTGCTCTATTAATTAGATGTGAATAAGTCACATTAGAACATTAGTCTCTTACCTTGCAGTCAAGAGAATCCTTTAAATCATATTCCTATGTGTTGTTCCTTGCACACAATAAAGATTTCTCCCACTTGTGCATGGAACAACATCATGTATAAGATAAACAGCACGTCACTCATTTGTTTATGTGATCAATATGATTGTGTCATAGATATTATCATAATAAGTAGATATAGACCCACATTGTCTAGTAAGGAAACATACATGACTATCCTTAAAAAACACAAGTGTCTACTATTGGAAAGTAATAATCTCAAGACATTCTAGAGATAATCTGGGTTACTACCAAGATGACAAAACTTGTAGCTCCCACTGAATTACATATCATTACAATAATTCCTTATTCAATAATTATAACACAATGATCCCACTGGATTTGACAACATTGTAAGTGTTTAATAACCAGTAAAAGAAAATAGTGTGTTATTTACTTTCCTACACCTTTGAGAAAACCCATACGTAACAGTTACTAAGGTACTAAAAGAATGTATTCTACTTTGTAAATGATAGACTATCCATCAATGCAATTAACTTGAAAAAATTGGGCGTGCAATTTCTTCCTTAATAGGTCTATCATCCCCACAATGGTATGCAGCACCTTTGAATGGTCAAATAAAACAACTAGATACAATATACTAGTTTGCCTTTTACCAATTTTTTGCGGTAATTAGTCTAGCTTCTAAATTATATTAGAATTTATACAAATCTAATGTTCCTGTCATTACCTTTCTCAATCATGAAAAGGAATAGGAATAAGTCTCGCTCTTCTTTCATAGAAAAGAGACTATGTTTGTCTTTTCAGTAAAATTTTCTTAATCAAACATTAGTTTGAAAACAGAACTTGATTAATTTACCAAAGCCCAAACTACGTTGTAACCACCGGTAAATTTCCACTTGCATTAATATTCTAACGAAAAAATACATGTCCATTTTTTACATCTAATTTTGTTTTTAGGGGTAATTCTACAAATAGCCCGATCTAGTAAAGTGTTGGGCTTTTTTGGCCCCAAAAAAGTCGCTTTCCCAAAATAGCCCAACACTTTAAGCGACTAAATCTGGGTGTGACATGTGGCGGAAAAAAGTCGCTTAAGCGACTTTCGATTAAGCCCAGCAGTAGAAATAGATGCACTAGCAGTAGATTGAAAAAAAAGTCGCTTGACTTTTTTTGAATTAAGCGACTTTTTTCCGCCACATGTCACTCCCAGATTCAGTCGCTTAAAGTGTTGGGCTATTTTGGGAAAATGACTTTTTTGGGGCCAAAAAAGCCCAACACTTTACTAGACCGGGCTATGTCTATATTTGCCCCTTGTTTTTATTAAATGTTATCAGTTTATCTTATCACAACGACTAACTAATGTAATGTAACTCATATTCTTAATAAACGTGCTCACCAAAAGTAACATGTATTATAATTATAAACATTCCTTATACGCCAAGTATAAAAGTTTTTAACTTTTATTTACCATTTTACGTTAATTCGTTAACGTACGATTATTAGACTTTCAAACTAAACGTTTGCTATTTTCACGAAACCCTAATTTATTATAACTATGATTTTACACAACTAAATTATAAATACTAAAGTACAACATTTTATACCTAGAGTACTAGTCTTTAAAGCACAAAACTTAATACTATACCTTTGTTACTTTTAAACTTAATTAAACTAACTTATATTTATTTTAACCTAACCAAATATTAAAAATATATTTTATATATTCCCAAAATCCTAGTACAACCTTAACTAGCCTATGGTACCACCACTTAAAGCACAAGTCCAATTCCTTTTTGTTTTGTACCAAATTCAACCCTAAATTAATCAAACAAGCCCTAGATTGTTTTCCTAACCAATATTTACCAAACTAACCCTAAAATAAGTTTGTTACTTCACTTAAACTTCATGTACAACTCACTAATCCTATGTTCAATCACCTAATGCTATTCGATTCCTTACTAAATACCTAGTTCGATTTTAACTAAAACTAAACCAAACTACTTTAACACTACTACTTGGTAATTCCTAATCCACAAGACTTTCACTAGGCCTAATACTACACCACATCATCTTGTCTCCTTAATTTTCAACCAAAGTCAAAACTTGTAGGAAAATTCCATGGCTAAAATTGAAACACCATTCGCCCTATTTCAACACCACCATATACACCTTATAAACTTCAAGCAACACCTCACCTTGTATATTCTTCTCATGAAATGATGACCTAGCCATTCTTAAAACCCTTACTTCCTTCCCCTATATAAAGTCGAGCCACATTTCCTATTTTCCTACACCAACCATTCGAAACACATAAACTACACCTACACTCAAACACCTACTGATCTTGAAGCCTTAATAAAAGCCAAGGAAGAGTTTAGAGAAGCCTAGGAGGAGGGAGGAGCTCGGTTCCCTCTCAAAGTCTCTTTTGTCAAAAACCTGCTTTAATCGAGTTCTAAGCTTGTAAGTTCTTCTAACCCATTTCAACTCCTTTTGTAAGTCTTAAATATCTCTAAACATGATACAAAATCAGTTCCAATAGAAGATCAAGACCAAAAACTATGTTTCCTTTTCTTTCCTGTTTTAACGAGCTAACCCTACCCCTATTTAAAGTTCTTATTGCCATTTTAAAAGCTATAAGCTATAGAACTCTCTTAGAAACCCTTTTAAATAAATTAGACAACGTATTAATGAGCCACAATAGCAAGTACATGAAAATATAAAGGTTAAAACAATGTTTCTATTCTTTTCTGTTATAAACGAGCTAAACAAAAAACCCTCTTATAGTATGGTTTTGCTAAGCCCTAAGCTACATCATGAGACTTTAAAACAAGCTAAGTAATCATCTAATATATTGTAAAAACGAGCTATAGGGTTTTGTGAAAATTATACAAGTTTTCTGTTTTCTGGTCTTGTCGCCAAAACAGCCCCAAACACCCTCCTTGCGCCTCATTTTTCTACCATGAGCTAAAGATATTAGACCCAGCCAAAAGACTCTTGTAACCATCACCCAGGACACATCATAATTCCCCTAACCTTGTCAAAACAGCTAAGCATCACATATTTATTTGGACCCTTTTTCCTTGTCGTGAGCCACAAGACCAAACATACTTAATTAAATTTTTATGATATTTTTGAACCACAACATATGAAACACTCTAAGAATCAAATATATATACCTATAAACTTGTTAAGATGTTATAAAAATCATGCCGTAAGTTTTAAAATAAAAAACCAAATCGTTTTCCTTTTTCTGTTTCTTATCGAGAAGATGTCCCAAGTGGCCATCTTTGGATAATTATTTCGACCATCAAATGAAGTCTATTAAATCTAGAACTTTGCCATCTTAAAGACCTCACAGCAAATTAATTAAAGGAATAAAAGCGTCATAAAAACCTGGTCTCGCCTCTTTTCTATTTGAGCCTCTTTTGGGCTGATCACGCGTCAAAAACAAACACCCCTTATTAAAAGCGCCCAACCTCCTTACTTTGAAAAATTATTGCGAGCAAACCACAAATAGCTTAGAACTTCGAATCTGAACCATTAGAAAGACCACCTAGCAAACTCTTGAAAGGATCAAGAACGTTGTAAAAATATCACAAGGTCTCGCCTTTATTAATTTTTGTTTTTGCCTTGTCGAACATAAAACCAAACACACCCTTTTTAATTCTTTTTAAAGCCATAAGCTAAAATATAAGCAAATAAGCTCTTTTCAACTTATTTTCAAACTTATTATAACTTATTTCAATAAGTCGTAGCAAGCCTTGCCTTTTTCTAAATCAAAAATGCGTTTAAAACAAACATAGGACTAAGAACGAAACGTATTAAAACCTTAGGGGTAAAACTTGCCAAACCTGAAAATTGGAGTTTTCTTGAGCCAAAATTGTAAATATTACAAAGTTATTAACATAAGAGCTGTTTTTGCCAACGATCCATAGTTGTGGGTATAAATTGTCATTTTTGAAACTACAAGGGTAAAAAATGTCAATTCACCAAAGTTGAGGGGTAAAAATTGTCATTTTATGAAAGTTGAAGGGTATAAATTGTCATTTAATGAAAGTTTAGGGGTATAAACTGTCAATATTTAAAACTATAAGGGTATAAATCATAACATTTGATAAGTATTACGGGAAATATATTTTGGCTCGATTTATGATAAAAACTAGTAAACTGTCAATTCACCAAAGTTGAGGGGTAAAAATTGTCATTTTATGAAAGTTGAAGGGTATAAATTGTCATTTAATGAAAGTTCAGGGGTATAAACTGTCAATATTTAAAACTATAAGGGTATAAATCGTAACATTTGATAAGTATTACGGGAAATATATTTTGGCTCGGTTTATGATAAAAACTAGTAATCGAGATATATTTATCTCGCTAACAAACAAACGATGTATAAACATAAAAATATGAAATATGATAAAATCTTATCATCCACCAACTTTTGAAGAGACTTCATGTTGTCTCATTTAATAATTACCGTTAACCAAACATTGCGATACAAATATTTAAAAATCACGTATATTTGAAAACGAATACTGAAACTTGACATATTTACCTAGGTTGCGTGTCGGAGCATTTTATTCGCTATACTTAATTTGTTTTCCATCCAGACTACTAAGGTGAGTTTCATAGCCCCTACTTTTATAAGTTTTGAATTACTTTTGGGGGAGATATATGCTCAACTATTTTCATTTACTTTCACAAGTACTCTAAACTTTTATGGATTACCGTGAGTCATAGTCCCTCTTTTCTTATTTTGAATTCTTTTGGGGAGATACATGCTCGTTTTACTTACAAATCTTACTCGTTATTCATAAACATTCTACTCGATTTATGAAACACTCTATTTGTTTACTGAAACTTATTACATGCTGAACACAAGTACTTTCTGTATGCTATCTTGATTGTTATTGCCTAAGTTACACTATTGCCATTAAAAAGACCCTCTTATCATGAGCCATTAATCACTTGCGAGTGAACGCGAATATTGTGAATAGATCTATTGGAGGTTGACGGCCCATTTGTACTAGCCGGATAGATAGCTATAATGCTAGCCGGATTGATAGACAAATGCACTTTATTTGAGACTAAATAGGAAGTTGGCAAGCTCCTACCCGAGGGCATTATTACTACATTTAATTATGTTAGTAATTTACATCACTCTTGTGATGTCCTACTGTTAAGGTTTGCGTGTCATGAGCTTAGAGCAATAATTGTTATTTACCCATAATTGTATTCGTTGCAATTATTCTCTTAAACTTGAAATTTGTGTTCAACTGATTTGCATGCAAACACCATGGATTTCACTCAGCTTTTTGATTATCAAAATTAACTGTTTTATTTATAAACTCTGTGAACTCACCAACCTTTGTGTTGACACTTTTAGCATGTTTATTTCATGTCCATAATGAACGAGGATGGCACGGAGGAGCACGGATACATCAAGAAGGCTATAAATTTTATTATCATTCGAAAACTTATTTTGTAAATCTTACAACTACTGGGACCAAATTTGTAAACTCTGATATTTATGAAATTCGAATGACAAATCTTTTAAAATGAGTCAATTAGAATTCGTTTTCTACTATTATAACCGTTGTGCCGTTGAGTAACACCCAGCTTGAATCCCGCTGCGTATCCCGAAATTGGGGGTGTTACATACGTTTACGGTTTAACGTTGCATTAATACATTTAAACGAATTAACAAAATTCAATTTTAGTATTTTCGATAATTAAATCTCTAAGAAAATTAAATACACATTGGTTAATATTCATATAAACCATAGAATTTTCTTAAAGCTAGGATCCTAATTGGCATAATTCCATTACATAAGTTGATCTGCTAGTAATGAAAGTATTCAACAAGGTAATTGTCGAACAATAACTGGTAAACAATTTCCAATTCCTAGAACTTTATGGGATTTATATTGGCAAACAATTTCCAATATAAGCATGTTTTATCCCCATCTTATGCCTTGAGTTCAAGCTCTCATTTACAACTCAATTAAGTTGTCTAATTAAAAAAACTGTAAATTACCACAGTCCCATTACATCAGTTGATCTGCTAGTAATGAAAGTATGAAATTTACCTTTTCATTGTAATCTAGTCCAAGCTCTCACATGACTAAATTACAACTTCAAGTGTTCTTTTAATTAGATGACATTAACTTAATTTTAAAGAGTACTAGTTTTTTATGTTTATAATCAAAATATGTACGAAAAAGCATGCATACATCTTCGTATCATTAGTTTTTCAAAACCTTTTTATTTACAAATTTAAGCTAAGATTTAAATTAACAAAGTTTTAATTGAGGTATTGGGTTCACCAAATAAAGAATTATCTACAATTATCGTCCATTATATCCTACTACTGCATGAGTCAAAAGACCCAAGTTATTCGGATAATTACCACAAAGTGGCACTTAGAATTGAGGTCAATTCACCCTTAAGGTGATTTTGTACATAAAATAGTCGTACTTGGTAGCTCCAATTTTGACGCACAAAGGAGCGTAGAAACAAAGGTCAGAGCGAATCTTATTAAAAACCCGTTTCTACTTAAACCCCTCTTATAGTTTGTCACAATTGGGTGAGCCGTTCGTACTATTGGTACAAAACTCAACAATCAATTAAAAGTTTATGACTTTAGTCTTAAAAAACCATGTTATAAATTATAACCTTGCTAGTCTCGCCTGGGAGCAAATTATCATGCGAAGCGAACCACTATCGGCACATAAGACTTTGCAAGATTCATAATTTATTACATCAAGTTTCACCATTATTTAGTCCATTTATTTTCTATTCAAAAATTACCCTTTTTGCTTAAAACATGTCATACAATTAAACAAAAAACAAGTAATAATAAAAATAAACAACTAAATAACGCACATAACTTAACAATTAATTATGTAAACAATTAGCCACATGAAAACTAATTCGATAAACCTATTAATAATCAATCTATGTTTAATTATGCATATATTTAACTAAGACTATCACTTACAATGGTAAGTGAGCCACATGCATCGACGTATCTATTGCGTTAGGCATAATTAAATATACACCACGTTGTACATAATTAAAAGTAAAGTACTTTACTTTTAATTATGTACAACGTGGTGTATATTTAATTGATTACTTAATTAATTGGAGTCTTCCCCAATTCGACATCTATCAATTAAGTTACATGCGAAAACAATTTAAAACATCACAACAAAACCAAACCCTAAATAATTATAGGGCAATCGGCCATTTAAAAAAAATTAGGGTTTCGATTTTGAATTAACCCTAAATCGACCTAACATGATAAAACACAATCAAGATTTGCTTTTTTTATGTGTTTCGGTAATTAATTACACGTTATAATGGCTCGTGATGCCACTGTTGGAATTTAATAACATGACAATCATAAATTAAACATATAACATCAAAGTGTTGCGGAAGCGTAGGAACGAATAACATATAATTAATTAACCGAATTTAAATGTAAGCATACCTTAATGATTCTAGCAAAACAACAATCAATCTAAGCAATAGAAGTGATGAACCCTAATAAGGGTTTATATGGATTACACGAATTACCCCTTACCGATTTTGCAATTCAATCCAAGATGTAAACAATAGTGTGTTTACACCACGTTCTTGTACACACGTACTAATACCAAGTTAATGTAATGCTAGTTATGAAAACACAAAACAATTTATTTGATTATCAAAAAAAAAAAAAATCGATCAAACCTTGTAAGGGTTTGTATCGATTGGATTTGAACAAGGAAAATTAGAAGGAAAACAATTAGGGTATTGTGTATGTACAAAAGGTTAAAAACAATGACCCTTGAGTTTGTTTATATAGGATGCAAAACTTGGAGAACAAGTTGGAGTGGGTTTAGGATACCCCTTAGCCCAACCGATCGGCTACCTTGATCCCCAAAGGATTCCGGAAGCTTTTGTTCTTCTATTTTCATCTACGGTCCTTCTTTTTATTATTTAACGGTCGTTAGTCATTTTTCGTTAAATACAAAAGGTCGTTATACGTTTTGTGTTATTTAATAATTATACATAACGTTTTATAAATAATTATTAAACATTAACTCTTCATACGTAAAGTGTGCAATCCCGTGATCTCAAGTTCGATCCTAACACACATCTACTAATTTATGTCTATAAAACTAACACCTTCAACATTTGCTCAAGGAGAGGTGCCGACTTTGAATGACTCGCATTTGGATAACCGGTTCAAAATTCGTATGTGTTGTAAATCAGTCTTTTTCTTTCTTTTTTAAAAGAAACTCACCCACACACCTATATTATGTGCAGTCTCACCCAAAACAACCCCTGGCTGGGGACATAACTCTCACACGGATATATTGCTAGGCCAATGGCCCGTTGGTACAAGATGAAGAGGCCGGGTTGGATTAGGCTGTGCTGATATATAGAAAGAAAAAAAATTGCATAGATGTGTTGATAATGATTACAAAACAATATTATTGCAGTTGTACCCGTTATGTAACTTTTCGCATGTTTTACTTATTTGACTTGTTCATTTAGAAAGAATACCACACACTTGATCAATTCATAAGTAGATGAAGCAAGGATAAAAATACACATACAAGGATTCAGCACTAATTAATTATGCGAAAAACACTATGGATACAGAAAGTAAGAAAACTTAATCGAGTCCCTTGTATTACACGATTCCCTTATAACACATATTTGTCGTAAACAACTATTCCAGAAACATTACAAGACGCATACAGGTACAGTAGCTCGATTATATGTGCCATGATTTGGACATGTTATATATCATCACAAAACTTCCATCAAGGAAAATACAACACCATGAAGTTTTATTCAATAGATCACAAATCAAATATCTAAAAATGCATGTCTTCAAGTTGGTGAAAAACACAACTGATTTTCCATCAGATGAGTCAAAATAATTATCATCAGTTATTTATTTAACCTTAGTTTTTGAAAGAAATGAATATACACATGCTTTCTAGATGTCAAAGGCCTTGCAATTATTGTAATTATTGTGTGTCCCCATGATCATGTACCAAGTGAGTACAATAGGAAATCTATGGTGGGTGTACTTTCAAACTTCACTTTCCTTTTTTATCCCAAATGTTTGGACTATGGACCACTAGTCTTTTTGCATAGAACAAGTACATTTTTATCATGTTCCTAGGATTGTCAATAATGATAGATCATGTGTTTTGTTGCGGATCTTTAGTGACTCGACACATTGTCGGTGTGTAGATAATACATTTGATCCATTAAGATTTTTCTATTAGTAAACTTAATTGCAGTTGGTAGTTCACTTGGGATACCAAAGTAGAGTCAGCCAGACACCTTGAGCTTGCGAAAGAGAGATTTTATGTTCAAATAGGACTGCCTTTTGACGGCCTTCAGTAATCATTTGGATTAAGCAGGTGTTTCGACGTAAGCCCAAAGTAGTAACAGCAGAATGATCAAGTGTCTGATAGACTCATATATTAAGATGTTAATAGATCTTTTAAAATCTCACATCCAAACATTGTGATCAAGACTTTCAGGCTTCTTTGTATCTTTTGCGGTTTGCCTAAATTAAGTGATAACTTGCTAGCCTGAAATTACAACGCAAAGCAACATTTTGCAAAATGCAAGCAGAATACTGCTTACATAACGCTTAGAGACCGAAAGCCTTGGTGTATGAGATATTGAGATCACGATTTGATGGTTATACACAGGTATAAACTCAGGATCGTTGAAATCAAACACAAATAATATATTTCCTATATGAGAAATCTGTTAGAATTGATGTTGTGATTGATTACATATGTTTCCTATTTATACTATTCCAACCGGTGTCAAGAACCATTGTGATGGTTGGTAATTGGTGGTGGTTACACCATAACTGAAAAGACATACCTTTTCAGGTTTAAGACAATTTACTAACTGGTCCCTATTATTACAGTTTCTATGTATTGCGTAATTGGTCCTTTGACCTTATTTAACTATAGAATCTATGAGGCAATGATCGGGATTATCCCAACATTCACCCCTAATCTTGATCATTCTGAAGGAGATTCTTCACACCAAGTATTTGTCGCATTGTGACGAAACGTATCCTTGGTAGTGCCTTTGTGAGTATGTCAGCCCTTTGTTCTTCTCCGCTGATGTGCTCAACTGTTAAATCTTCCTTCTCAACGCATTCTCGAATGAAGTGATATTTTGTGTCTATGTGCTTGCTTCTTCCATGAAATACTGGGTTCTTCATGAGTGCTATTGCTGATTTGTTGTCCACATAGATTGTGATCTTTTCTTCATTAGAGTCTGTTATCTTACTTAGAAGCCTTTTCAACCAGAGTGCTTGAGTAGCTGCTGCAGTTGCTGCAATGAACTCTGATTCGCAAGATGATAAGGCTACTGTTCCTTGCTTCTGAGTGCTCCAGGTTATAGGTGAGTTTCCAAAGTAGAAAACTATTCCTGTTGTCCCTTTTCCTTCTTGAGTGTTGACACCATAACTGCTGTCACTGTAGCCTTGAATTTTTTTCCATCATGCCCGTAGGTTATACCATAGTCTTTGGTTCCTTTGATATAACGTAGAACCTGTTTTATTGCTTTCATATGTTGTTCTTGAGGTTCCTGCATGAATCGACTAAGTAATCCGACTGGAAAACTTAAGTCTGGTCTTGTATGTAACAGATATCGTAAACATCCTATTATGCTTCGATATTCCGTAGGATCTACAAATTTTCCTTCGCTTAACTTTGTTAGCTTCAGTCCTGGTTCCATAGGTATCTTTGCATCATTGCAGTCCAACATCCCTGTGTCTTTGAGTATCTTAGTCGCGTAGCCTGTTTGCTTTATCGAGATTTCACCCTATTTTTGTGTAACCTCTATGCCTAAGTAGTAGGCAAGTAGTCCAAGATCACTCATTTCGAACTATTCTTGCATTTGGTACTTGAAGGATTCGATTTCCTTCTTCGATGTTCCAGTAACTATTAAGTCGTCAACGTAGACTCCGATTAATAGAGTTGACGTCTTGTCTGTTCTTGTGTAGACCGCCTGTTCTAATGCACACTTCTTAAAGTTGAGTAACTTTAAGGTTTTATCTAGTTTAGTATACCAAGCACGTGGAGCTTGTCTGAGTCCATATAGTGATTTCTTCAATCTGTATACTTTTCCTTTATCTTATATCTTTATAAATCCATCGGGCTGGGAGACATATACTTCTTCATTTAAATCACCATGTAGAAATGCTGATTTTACATCCAAGTGATGTACCTCCCATTTGTTGTAAGCAGCCAGTGCTAGAATCAACTTTATTGTTTCAATTCTTGCAACTGGTGCAAAGACTTCATCAAAGTCTATTCCGTGTTCCTGAATATATCCTTTCGCTACTAGCCTTGTTTTATGCTTTAATATCTCTCCGTTTGCACCTCTTTTTGTCTTGAATACCCATTTTAAGCCAATGGCTTTATGATCCTTTGGTAAGATAGTTAATTTCCAAGTGTTGTTTTTGTTGATGGAGTCGATCTGTATTCACATTGCTTCAATCCATTTTTCATCCTTTGATGCTTCTTTGAAATTCCTCGGTTCATATTCAACTAGTAGAAGTCTTTCTGTGTTATCATATATCTCATTTAGGGTTTTGTATCCTCTAGCGGGTATGTGATCAATATTCGTGTCAGTAGTTGAAGGTGTGGAAGTTTGGGAATTTGGTGAGAAGTTTATGGATTGAATCGGACTATATTCAATAGTGTTTGAAGGTGGTGAATTGGTAGGTGAAGGTGTTTCTTCATTTTCGTTGTCAGTAAGGACATCGTCTTCTGTTTCACTTTCTTGATCATGTTGAACCTCCTCTGTTTCTTGTGTTTCATTATTTTGTATAATGAAATCACCCCATTCTGGTTCTTTTGGATCGAAATCTTTGACGTATTCCTCCCAATTCCATGTCTCGTCTTCTTTGAATTTTACGTCACGACTGACGCAGACTTTCTTCGATATTGGATCAAATAAGCGATATGCTTTTGATCCAGGTTCACTACCCAAGTATACCATTTGTATACTTCTATCATCTAATTTAGTAAGATGTTGTGAAGGTACCTTTGCGTATGCTATGCATCCAAATATTCTGATATGTTGAAGATTTGGTTTTCTGCCCTTCAATGCTTCGTAAGGAGTAACATCTTCTAATGATTTTGTCGGTGTGCAATTTAATAGTAAAATTGCATGTCTAACTGCTTCAGCCCAAAAGTTTTGTGGCATCCCTGTTGCTTTCATCATACATCTTGTAGTAGAAAGTATTGTCCTGTTTTTCCTTTCGACGACGCCATTTTGTTGAGGTGAATATGGTGCAGTTAACTGTCTGACTATCCCGTTCTCCCTACAGTACTTGTGAAATTCACTTGATGTGAATTCCCCTCCTCTATTTGTTCTAAATGTCTTTATCTTGGTTCCATGTTCTTTCTCCACCCTTGTCTTGAATTCTTTAAATACACCGAATGCTTGATCCTTTGAATTCAAAAAATATTCCCACATATATCTAGAGTAGTCATCTACTAATAGAAATATGTACCTTTTATCCGAAGGTGTTGGTGGCGAAATTGGTCCGCATAGGTCTCCCTAAATCAGTTCCAATGCTGTTTTGGATATGTATTTCGCTTGTTGTGGAAATGGAGTTCTAGCATGTTTTCCTATCAAACAAATGTCGCAGATATCTGTTGAGTGTTTGATAGAAGGTATTCCCTGAACCAAGTTCTTCGTGGTCATAGACTTTAGGGATCTAAAGTTTAAATGACTCAATCTTGCGTGCCATAGCCATGCTTCATCATGTAGATTTGCTAGTAAGCATGTTAGTTCCCCTATTCTCAATTTCGCTTTGTATAACCTATTCTTCGACCGCGTAACTCTAAGTAGTATGTTGTCATTTGAATCGTATAAGAGTAGTATATTCTTTTCCATTACTACTTTGCAACCGTTCTCTGTTAACTAACCCAAACTCAATATATTACTTCTTAAATTCGGAATGTAATAAACCTGTGATATAACACGTTGTTCCTTGTTCTTGCATTCCAATAGGATAGAACCTTTTCCTTTAATCTCTACGTATGATTCATCTCCAAATCGTACGTTTCCTGTGATCTTTTCGTCAATCTCCTTGAAATGTTCCTTCACACCTGTCATGTGATTACTTGCACCATTATCTAGGTACCATAGACTTTCTTCATTCCGTGTTGTCTTCGGTGGTTCGAAGTTTCTTCATTTAAGAATACTTCATGATGTTATTTGATTGTAGCCATCAGTAGTGTTGGCTCCAAGTCTTCTTCAATAAGATTTAACTGATCTTCTTCAGGATTCTTTTGAGTACAATTTTTGGCATAGTGACCAGGTTTCTTGCATTTGTAGCATGTTACCTTGCTTAGGTTGTGTACAAATTTCTTTTTGTCTTTCTTGAAGTTATTCTGAGAAGATTCCCAGTCATTCTTATCTGACCTGTAATTATTTCCCTTGTTGTTTTTGCCCTTTTATTTTCCTTGTGCTCTAAAAGATTGCCCTTGACTGTTGTGCTGGGAAAACATAAGTCTTTCTTGACTATCTGGTTGTTTTTCCCTTTTGCATCTTAGTCTCTCATCAAACGTCTTCAATCTTCCAATTGCTTCGTCTAAAGACATCTTATCCAAGTCCGAGTATTGTTCAATTGATGCAACTATGTGTAAGAATGTGTCTGGTACTGCGGTTAGCAATTTTCGTACTAGATTAGAGTCTTCGAAGGTTAAACCGACATTTGTTTCCCTGCTCGTGATACTTGAAAATTTTGAAACGAATGAATCTATTGATTCATTTTCTTTCATTTGTAATGCCTCAAATTCTGTCTTTAATGTTTGTTGCTTTGCTTGTTGCACACGATTTTCTCCAATGTGTCTTGTCTTCAAAGCGTCCCAAACTGTTCTTGCAGATTTATGTTTTGCAACTTGGAGGATTTGATCTTCCGGTAATGCTTGAAAAATAAAAGCTATCGCAGTTTTATCTGTTTTATTGTCAATTTCTGCATTTGGTTGTGGTTCTACCACTTTCCATAAATTGTTTGCTTCTAAGATTACTTGCATCCGGATTGCCCAAATGTTGAAGTTTGAGTTGGTCAACATAGGACATTGGAAACTGGTCGCTGAACCGATTTCCTTATTCTTTTTCCCAGTCATTTTGAAAAAGGTTTTGGTAAAAGCAACTTTTAATTGATTTTCCAATATGTTTATTTTATTTTATTTTTTATATAAAAAACTCTTAAAATATACTATCCTCCTTTTTTTAAAATACAAGTTATATTTAAAAGGAATTAAGTAAAATAAAACTTAATTATAAAGGGTAAAAGTTTATATATAAAAAAAGTGTATAAGTTTTTTTTTGATATAAAACTTACGGTTATTTTTTTTTTTCTTTTCACTTTACTCTTTTCCGGATCTTGTTCTGGGTTGGTGGCTCCGATTAGGTTTTTTTCTCCTAATCCTAATTGAGCGCCTGTTGATGTTGGTTCCGGTGAAGGTTTGTCTTCTCCGGTGATATGGGTGTGCGTCTTTGCACTTTCCCTCTTTCTGGTACTTCTTCTGGGTTGAGAGCTCCGATTGGGTTCTTCCTTAATCCTAATTTGAGTGCCGGTGATGGTGGTTCTGGTGAAGTTCGTCTTCTCCGGTGATATCTGAGGCCAATTGGATTCGAAAAAAAACTAATCGAGGTTTTTTCTGTGTGAATCTCTCCTCAGGTAAGTCCTCGTGACTTATAAATTGGATACCGGTGGAGGTAAAACCACTTAGGTTTGCCCACCCTGTGTATCTGATGAATTGATTAGCCCCTTGTCGATCTTTGGTGATGGTGGCTAATCCGGTTACAATTCTGGTGACACTTGTTGTCGTTTCTCCGTTTGGTTTCAACCGGCAAATAATGATTAACTTTGGTTTAAGATAAAGCTCTGATGCCAATTGATGGTTATACACAAGTATAAACTCAGGATCGTTGAAATCAAACACAAATAATATATTTGCTATATGAGAAATCTGTTAGAATTGATATTGTGATTGATTACATATGTTTCCTATTTATACTATTCCAACCGGTGTCAAGAACCATTGTGATGGTTGGTGGTGATGGTTGGTAATCGGTGGTGGTTACACCATAACTGAAAAGACATACCTTTTCAGGTTTAAGACAATTACTAACTGTCCCTATTATTACAGTTTCTATGTATTGCGTAATTGGTCCTTTGACCTTATTTAACTGTAGAATCCATGAGGCAATGATCGGGATTATCCCAACAATATTGAGATCACGATTTTAGTTTAGTAAAGATGTTACATCTAGCTAGCACATTATATATCTAAGATCTCGAAGCTTAAAATGCAAATGGATACCATGGTTAGCTAACACAGTAGGCAATAGCCATTCATATATGTAACTTTTATTGCAAAAATCCACAACTGTTCATTAAATCAAGAAACATCTATATGTAAAACCAAAACTATAACATATTTGCTTCCTACTTCAACCCAACAAATGAACAAACCATACCAACAAGCAATCGTACCTCCACTAGTATTGATGAAGTTTACATTTTTTACTTGTTGATCATAGAATTCTTTTTTGTATCTTCTGAGAAACTATCTGAATCTGTTTTACCATTATCTGATTTTGGTTTAGTGAAAAATGGATCCCATTCATTAACGCCCACATGCTCACCTTCTTCTAATAACGCATACTTCCAACTAAGTTGTTCAATAAAATCATCATTCGCACGTCCATCAATTATATCTTGTCTCAGCCTTGTTACCTTGTTGATGACCGCTTCAACCGATACATCAAAAGCATCTTTTAAAGTTTCCAATTTGGAACGAGGATCAACATATATCAATCTTAGGAATCAAGTTTATAACCTACTCCCTCATCATCCTAATTGTGTCAGGATCAATTTGACTAAGCCGTTGTTCTATACTAATATTCTGTTGGCCCATCCGGATCATCTCGGGCTCGAATCAAACATTCTATGAACAAAACTCACGACAAACAAACTCACACTTTGAATATAATGAATTCTGTTAAGTTTTACAATACATGAATGCTTCTATTTATAGACATCCATATGAACCATTGTGACTCTTCATGAAGAGTCACATCCTTACATAAATAACTACCATAACCACCATTCGATTATTAACTTTCATTTTGGTATAAACAGCCCCTACACTATATACAATGACATATTGACACTAAACTTGACTTTAACTAATGACTCAATAAACCTTGGACTTTAACTTGAATGAGATGCAATGTGATTAATCTCACATTCACCCCCTTAATCATATTCATCTTCATTATTCAGATCTTGAACGCCAAGCAGATCTCGCATTGTGATAAACTTGACTCTTGCTAGTGCCTTTGTTAGTATATCTGTTCTTTTCCGGTATCATACGCTTACAAGCGTTGTGTATTAACTTTTCCTCTTGTGTCGTTCTTCAACGTTCGTCACCCACAAAAGTTCTCCACTTGTGTTTAACACAAAGCGTTTTTTTCTTTTCTTTTCCTCCTATGTCGCTATTCGATAGCAGCCCCCACAGAAGTTTGCTAGCTTTTTCTTTTCCTCCTTTGTGTCGCGCTTAACAGGCAGTTCCCAACAAAGTCTCCCGGTCTCACGCTTATAACATGAAGCGTCGTTTTTTTTCTTTTTCTTCTGTGTCGCTTTTCAGCAGCAGTCACCCACAAAAGTCTCTCTTGTTCTCTTTCGGTATCACACTTCTATCACGAAGCGTTGATGCTTTTCCTTTTCCTTTTGTGTCGGTCTTCAAGTAGCCGTGTCCCACAAAAGTCTCGTCCACCAAATCGTTGGTGTATTTCTTGGCCATATAATCTTTCCTTCAATCAATCACGTGTTCCTCTTCTCCTTCAAGAGTAGATTGAAGTCATTTCAAGTTTGCAACTTCCATTGGTTCTGATCGTTTCTTGCAATCTGCAATTCGTATTCCTCTTGAATCACTGCACTCCTCTAATTGCCTCTGATGAAACGCAAACTGAAACACCCGTTTGATTCGAGCCTCAGGCTCTGATACCACTGTTGGCCCATCCAGATCATCTCGGGCTCGAATCAAACATTTCTATGAACAAAACTCACGACAAACAAACTCACACTTTGAATATAATGAATTCTGTTAAGTTTTACAATACATGGATGCTTTTATTTATAGACATCCATATGAACCATTGTGACTCTTCATGAAGAGTCACATCCTTACATAAATAACTACCATAACCACCATTCGGTTATTAACTTTCATTTTGGCATAAACAGCCCCTACACTATATACAATGACATATTGACACTAAACTTGACTTTAACTAATGACTCAATTAACCTTGGACTTTAACTTGAATGAGATGCAATGTGATTAATCTCACATATTTTTACGAATATCATCCTCAGGAATAAAAACCGAATATGTTGTATAGTTCTTAGGTATATGCCAAGTGTATTGTGCGTAGAACGAACCTGGATGAAAGAAAACAGGTATACAGCCCACCAAAATTCTATCAAAAGCTTATCTTCTTGTATACGAATCACCTTGAGGTTGTAAACAAAAAACAGAACTTTGAAACATTTTCATTACACTACTCGGCGAATGACACTTCTTTTCCCCAACGCCACAATCCAACAACTTCCCAACACCCGAATTCTTACATTGAACAAGAAAATGGTCTTTACCATTCATTAACTTCCATTCATCTCTTTTTTGTAACCACTCAACAAGATCATTAGAAGCTGCATCTCTAACCGAAATATTATACCCCCAAAGATATCTAGCATCATCAAACCCCGCGTAAAAGGGGACAAAAATAGCTGCAGCTAAAGACGAATCATTCGTCAAACATTTGTACTGCTTCATCCTATAATTAAAAATAACATCAACTGTAAACTGATTAGTTGCATACCATCCATTATTTGAAAACACACCTTCCGTATTATTTAACACCGGTCCAAGCCCATTATTCGTCGTAAACTCACACATATCAAACCATTTGTTAATACTACCACATTCCTTAATCATATCTTCATTAAAACGTTGCGAAAGATTATGAATATAAATATATCTTCCACCACATGGATCACTTTTATTCTCTACACTTCTCATTGCCTTCATAAAAGGAAAAACTGACTTATCAGTTTTAGAAATTTCGGATACAGATATAGGATTATCTTGGACAGTTTTCTCAGTCGTTTTCTGAGTATTGACCGACAAAACTGTCCCTTCAAATACTTCACAATGGAAGTATATTAAGTACATCCAAAATATAGCACAAAGTAAACCTAGTACACAAATACGTTGTTGGAACATGTAACTCCCTTTTTCCATTTTGGGTTTTAGAGAAAGAAGTTGAGGTGATTTTGTATCAAATGAAGAAGAAGCGTAAGTTAGCGTGATAGGCGCAAAGTAAGCATGGGATTTATTACGACTTATTCTTAAAGTGGCGTCGGTGGCGTGTAAAATGATGCCACGTGTAAAAATGTGACGTGATGCTCTCCGGAAAATATTCCAAGTTGTGTTTGTTGTGGTCAAATTAATGGATCCTTATATTTTGTTTCCAAAGCTTAATGTTAAGTTGTTAATGTCAAAAGTATAGTTTAATATAAACAATATATATTTTATCATATGATGTGATGTAATGTGGAATTATATGATGTAATGTGATGTTATGTTATAACATATTTGATATATTTTATAGTTTAGAAAAGTTGGATGCATCATTTTATACTTATTGATGTCGACTAAAATGAAAATAAATGAAACTTGTAGGATAGAAATGAATCGATGAGCTTTTAGTGATAGTGGTGTTATGTAAAAATAAAAGGATGTTATGTAAAAATAAAAGGATTTTGCTAACCATAAATGTGGTTAAGCTTTATTGTTTGTGTAAATATAACATTTAATTAACTTATTATTTTCAAATTTATACATATTTAGTGATTATAATTATAGAAGGTGTTGTTAAATATGAAATATCCAATGTAATAATTGTTCATTTTTCAATTAAAGTAAGCTTAATCACAACTCATAACGTTGTGGTTAGCAACCCAAAATTTAATCTCAGATAACCGAATTTGATAAAATTAAATGTATGAATTGAATGTTAAACTATTTTTATTATCTATAAAGCATGTATATATTTTTCTGAAACTTAAAAGTAAACTTCACATAAAAAATCAAACAATGTTTTCTTAATGAAATAATTGCCTTAACAATTCCACCCAAAATTTCAAATAAATATGACAACTTTTTGTAGTTTTAAAAAAAGATATAGGCGTTCTATGCAGTACAATATTAGATACAGTATTTTACAGTACTCATTTGAACCAATAATAATTTAGTATTATTAAATCTTTTTTAGTTAATTCAAAAGGGTAAAATAGTCAAACACATTTTCACTTTTTCTTTTTGAATTTTTTTAAATAAAAAACGTTTTTTTAATTCCCTTAATTTTCAGAATTTTTTTTTTTTTTTTTTTTTTTTTTTTTTTTTTTTTTTTTTTTTTTAGTATACATTTTTTTCAGAAAAATGAGGTGCATATATGTTTTTTATTTTTAAATATTATAAATTTACATACGTTTCTTGCATATAATTGTTTAGACATCAAACTTATTTTGTTTAAAATGATAATTGCACATATATTTCTAGTGTACATTCTTGAATCTTCGAAATTTATAGCCAAAAACATAAACATATACATGTAAACTCTAAATTTATAACAAACCAAAAAACATAAATAGCATACACAAAATTTGATATCAAATGAAATACAATTCCAATACAAATGTATTTTGTTAAATATAGACGTGCACATCATCAAAAACATGTGTGCACTCTTCCAAGAACATACGTGCACGCTGCGTTTTCTCGCCAAATTCATTAGAACATATGTGCATGCCTTCCAAAAACATATGTGCACGCTTCACATTTTTAGATGATATACTCTCAAATTTGTTAGAACATATGATGATCCATTTGAAGAACATATGTGCACGTTGTGCTTTCTCGTCAACTTTATTACAACATGTGTGCACGCCTTCAAAAAGCATATATGCACGCTGCACATTTTTTGTGAGCACCTGGTCTTCCAAAAACATAACACTAAATTAGAATGTGGTACCGTACCAAACACACTCCTTGACCCCTACCCTAAACAGTTAAATACAGTTCGACTAAAATGTTCAAATTGACTATGTTCCAACTTACAATCTTTATCTATATCAATTAAATATTGTAAACAGAATTTGTATTCATAACAACTAGCTTAACATACATGCACAATTTTCATCTATGTCAAATAAATAGTATAAAAAGGCAATACATTATTTTCCTATGCTAAATGTCATACAACGAGAAATACGACCCCGCCGCGTTGCGGCGGGGCTATTTGTTAGATTTATAAATGTGTGGGCAAAATAGTTGCTCGTAATTTTTTTTTATTACTATTTTTTTTGCGTCAACATTTGTTTTCATTTAAGTATAAGTAATTTTTTGTGTGAAATAGTTTGTGTTATTAACGTTATTAAAGATTCGTCAGTTTTATTCGTTAGTTGTTTTTTTTATTTGACTTTGGATATAAAAGAGAAACTCTTTATTAGTTTCATCTATTTCAAATATGTTCCTTTATTTCATTATTGTAGTTAATTCAATTGTTTAAATTGTCGAAATTGGTTAAATTGTTAAAGGTGTATAGGTTTGTATGTTAATGCTATGTAATGTATTCTTTAAGGGGCTTGTTTGTCATAATGTGAAATATGAGGGGTTTTTTTGGTTAAATGTTGAAGTTCTTGTTTTCTTCTTTGAGTAGGTGCAGCCTCAAATATCTTGTAGCTTCTTGCCTGCGATTCTGATGAAATGAGTGTTGTTATGTATGATAATGCCATTTGGGGTTTTTTTCTGGTGGCTTTATACCACAGAGTTTCTTAAATGCTTTATATAACCCGAATACCAAACGTTTCTTAAATCCTTTATATAACACGAATACCAAGCACGTTTTTAGCCACTCACTTTCTGAACGCTTCCTTTATCTCCACCCTTTCAATTTCTGATCCTTCTCTGTGACAATCATTTCGATGGCTCGGACTCCAAACATCGATGAACTAAAGGATGCTTGCGGTTCTGATGATCTAGGTCTTGCTTTTACTTTCTTGGTTTCTCAAGAAATAACAGAGGATGAGGGTTTTCTCATTCGAATCGGTGAAGAATGCAATCAACTCAGGGTGAAAATTGAGAAGCGTGAGCAAACTATCAGAGAGGCTGAGAGCTTTGGGCCTTTTAATGATGCAGGTGGGACTCACTTGTTGAAACTCAGAACAGAGAGGAGGAAAGGCTCCGAGCTTTAACTGCAATCTTGGTTGAAGCCCGTCAGGGGATAACTGAGAAGGAAGAACAGATTGTTACCATGAGTTCTGATGACGATCAGTGGCGCAGCTATTAAGGGGCAGGGGGGGGGGGCGCCCGACCCCCTGAAATATTTTTTGCGATGTAGGGGTATATAGTTTTCATGTAGAAAAATTTCGGTATATTCGGTTTCGACCCCCCGAAAATTTCGGTATACCTGAAAAATAGCCTTAGGAAAAAAAAATTTAGATCCCGACCCCCGCTTAAAAATTCCAAGCTTCGCCATTGACGATGAAGATGCGTAGGTGATTTTCGTCGGTGGCTTTTGTGTTTTGATCTTGGTTTATGCTTATGTCAGTCATTTTATTGTTAAGTCTTCTAAACTTTGTTGTCTATGTGGTTTGTTTGTAATTATGGATGGTTTAACAGTATGAATGGAAATGTAAATGGTGGATCACTAGTTTTTACTTTAATCTTGTGTTTGATTAAGTGGAGTTTTTAGTCTAATCCTGTATTTGATTGTGTAGTTTTTTTTACCTTGCTAGAAAAATTAGTTATTGGCATATTTAGTATTATTAGTTTGTATAAGTAGAAGGTGTTTCATAGTTTACTAACAATATTGGTATTTTAATGTTGAATTGATGGAGGTGTTGTGGGTATTCGTGTCGGGTTTTACAGATGTGGTGACGGTAGTCGTAAGTTGGTATAGGTAGGAGTTGTATTATGGTCTCTAAAGGATGTAGATACTGCAATTGGATGTTTCATGTTATGTGTTGTGTAATGGTTGAGTAACTTAGGTATGATGTTGTGGGGGTCTTTCTTAGCTCTATTTTTTTCCCTTTTTAGTGCTATTATTATCTAATTGAGGCACTGTTGTATAGTTTCGTCATATAATGTAGCAGATGTAGCTTCTTTCGATGTTGTCGTCTTTATCTTTTGGCTCATGTTGTTGTTGTGGTGAGTGTTGCTAAGGGTTTGGCACATTGGTGAATATTAGTTTATAAATGTTTTGATTAACTTTATCGTTAGAAAATGTATGGTCATTGGTCGAAATGCAGTTGCCTTTGATGAACAAAACTTTTAGTAATTTAAGCGTTCAAGTACCGTCGGTCAGTTTTCATATCGTTGCTACAAGACCTGTCTTCATATCGTTGCTTTAAGCCTTTAGTTTTGTTGCAGTATTTGTTTGATACCTGTTTTAGACCTTTTAGTGGTACTATTATTGAGCGTTAATGTTGGCGTGTTGTTCGGACGTATAATATGTGGACACAGTTTTTTTGGGTGACAGTTTTTATTTGGTTGTTGGTATGGTTTGTTATTTTTATAAACGTTGTTAGGAGAATAAGATGTTGTACGTGATTGCTGGTATGATGTATATATGTTCTGTTAATAAATATGATCATCGATGTGTAGCAAACATTCATGTTAACGGATCATAACTGACCAGAAGATGTTGAGGCTCAGTCGGTTTTAGCAGTTTCAGATTGTTGTGAGGTAAATGTAATCCAAGAATAACCTTTAAGGGTTTCATTCTTGGGTTATTAGTTTGTTTGTTCATTTGGGAGTTGGTTAAGTAAATTTTAGTTGGAGTAGTTTAATGCGTGTCTTTCAAAATGTGCTAGTCCATTTAGAGTTACTTGTTTAAGCTTATATTGTATTCACTCAGTTAGGTTTTTTTAACCGTTGTCATTGAGTAGCAACCAGATGTTTTTCCTTCTTTTTTTTTTTTTTTTTTACCGGTTGTCATTGTTTCAGGTATGTTGCATTCACTTACTATTGATAAGTCACTTGTTGTTACAGTTTAGCTGCAGGTTTTTGTGCGCAGAAAGTGTTTGCGTTCACCGTTACTTTTTCAAATCATGTTCATTGATTATTTAATGCTGCATCAGGGCAGTGTTAGCAATAGTGATGTAAAGAGCAATTAATTACTTTTTTTCATATGGATGTTCTGAGTCTTCCTGTGTATTGTAGCTAAACGTTTAAAGTTTTCGCTTTCAATTTTTTTTTTCTCCTTTTCAGGCATACTGACATATGCTGTCTTCATTGGTTTTGTGATAGGATTGAATGCGTTTTATTATTACTTTATTATGCATTTAGGGTGATGTTTTTATACCTAACACATACCTTTGCCTATTTAAGGTCGTGTATTAACAATATTTTGTATCTATCCAATGGACGGTTTCCTTACTCTTTCTGAGCTATCGTTCGGTGCGGACTTCACCCGTTTGAAAGATATGATACGCATATGCTTTCAAAGAGAAGTTGACGAAGAGAGGAAGTGGGAGTCTTTTGTTCGTGCCAAATGTATGCAGGTAAGTGAAAGGCTGCGTTACAGATACTATGTTATCCGAGATCTTCATTATTTTGCAAACCGTGCTGCGGCAGCGGATGCTGTAACTTACCTGAGAGAGATTCAGGCGTATGAACACGAGAAGTTAGAGGGATTGCGAGCAATGGTCCGGCAAGTACATACCGCTGTCATTAATAGACGCCGGTATATGGGTAGGTACCCTGAGGGCTGATCATTGTTGGGGCAGCAAAGAATAATGTGGCTGTAGGCGTCTGTCATTTTTGTGTTTGTGTTTGTTAGGTAGTTTTACGTGTACTGGTCAGCACCGTTGTGGGTCATTATGTTGTATGTTTGTGTTTGTGGTTTTTATGTATGATTTAATGTGTCGGCGTATCAGTGTTTCTTAGGATTTAGAAAAAAAATGTGTCTAAATTTGTCTGTTGTAGTTATTTTAGTTATTGTTGTAGGTTGATTTTGAGACGTCTCGTTATAACAGTCGTAAGTTGTGTTTGATGAAATAGTTGTTGCAGGTTTTCGTAACGTATAAGTGTATGTTTCCGAATATGTATAAGTCTAGTAATGTGTTTGGGCATGAATACTAATCTATTGGGGATGACAGGTACTAATATTAGTATGTTTTTGGTATAAATAGTATGTGTATGATACTTCACCAGCAAAGTAAGGTTTTGAGCTCCATGTGTCGTGTTACACGTTGGCTGAACTATGGAAATGTGATGTTGTGGCTGTAAGTTTTGGGATCAACTTTTGTCGGAATCTTTGTTTACATTTTTGCGAAAGCTTTTATCTATATTTTATCATATTCGGTTAATGTATGGTGTCACTGCATCAATTTTTTTTGTCAGCTAACATTTCATTTTAGGAGTCGTTTATTGCTGTAACAAATGTTGTTAAAGGAATACCACATGCCTGATTATTAGGTTGTTACTATTTTTAGTAAGTTTATTGCCATGAAGTTTGTGGTGGATGGTTATAAGCTAGGTCTTTTGGGATAACACAGCCTTTGGTAGTTTATGTTTTCGAGTAATGCAGATGAGTTTTCATGTCTCACAGTAAGAGTATGCGTACTGGGCGCTGTTGCACCCAGTTTTGCCCAAACAAAGCCCCAACAGCGCCCCTGCCCCCAAAACGCAAGGGCGCTGTTGCCCAAAAAAACCCTCGGCTGGTGGTTCCAACAACGCCCCCGCCCTTCACTTTCTTTGTGTGTTTTTTTTTTTTTTTTTTTTTTTTTTTTTTTTTTCTGTAAATTGCACCAACAACCCCCCACTCCCCACTACACCACTTTTTCAACAAAGCCCCACAATACCCCACATGCCACGTGTCAAACAACCCCCCACTCTCCACTTCTTACCACTACACATAGTCTAAGATTATGCGTAATGGGCGTTATTACACCCGAAATTGTCATCAACAGCGCCCAACAGCGCCCCCTCCTCCAAAACGGAGGGGCGCTGTTGGCTAAAAATATGCACCCTTCGATGTTTTAGTTAATTTGGTAAAGATCAGGATAGATGGTTCAGACGGGGATGATGAAAATTCTTCCAAACAGGGGAGGAAATTTGGTAAAGATCAGGATAGATCAGGTTCTCAGGGGAGGTATGAAGAAGGTTCTGAACAAGAGATCAGGATAGATCAGGTTCTCAAGGGAGGTATGAAGAAGGTTCTGAACAAGATGAAGGTTTTGATATTGGTTCAGGTTCTGGTTATGTTCAAGAAGAAACAGCTGAGACACATCAAGCAGTTCCAAATGTTGAAGCAGTTCAAACTGCTGAAACAGAGCAACAAACAGTTCAAACTGCTGAGACAGAGCAACAAGCAGTTCCAACTGATGAAACTTCTGCTGAACAAGTTTATGAAAGAAGAAGAGCAGATAAAGGGAAGAAGCCTATGACATCTGTAGAAGTGGTTGCTGCTCAAGAACTTAAAAGGCTTAAAAGGTTGAAACCAAAAACTCAAGAACAGATAGATCATGATGCAGAAGTTGCAAGGCAATTGGTAGAAGAAGATTTGGCTGGTGAGGAAGCTAAACAAGCTCAGATTGCTCAAGATGAAGAATTTGCAAGAAAAATGGCTGCTGATGATATAAGAAATATAGCTGAATTCATGGAATGAAAAAGATCAAATGAAGTAAATCAAGAAGAGTTCAATGAACAGTTACAATATTTGCTGGATTCTGATGTGATTGTAAGAGCTCAAGCTTCAATGGTTCTTAAAGATAAACAGTTGAATGAAGAAGAAAAGACAGAGGAGCTTAAAGAATTCATACTCAAAATGAATAGAGTTGCAACATGGGAAGATCTGATTCATAGGATAAGAGAAAGACAGAAGTCAGGGTACAAGACAAAGTTGCCAACAAAGAAGGAACAAGTTGAGTCAATGAAGCATTATTTGAAGAACTCAGCAAATTACTCCATGAATGACTTCAAGGGAAAATCTTATGCTAAAATTGAAAAAGAATTCTATGAAACTTATGCTATTTTGAATTCTCCAAGAAGAAGTTTCAAAACAGATAAGAAGAGGGAAGCAGAAACTATGGAATCAGAAGTTGCTAAGAAACAAAAGTCTGAAGAAGAAGGGTTAACTAATGAGAAGATCAGAAGTATGATGATGATTATTCCAGAGTCTTCTTATATTAAACCTTTGCAGGTAAAACATCCAATCATTGATTGGGAAGTGTTCACTGATGGTAGAATGAAGGGATGGAAGATTATCAGACTTGGAGATATTTCTGAAAGATATAAGTTGTTTGAAGATTTACTCAAAGGCTTTGACAGAGAATATCTAAATCAACTATGGAGCTTAGTGAAAGAGAAATTCAAAGATATTGATCCTATTGAAGATAAAGATAAAGAACTATGGGTTCAATTGAAGAGAATTTATGAACCAGATGGTGGAGAGTCAATATGGAGATTTCAAGCACAAGTCAAGGACATCACTTGGAAGTTATTTGGAGCATGTGGAGTACACAGAGTGTCTACCAAGGATGGTATAGAGATCTATATGCTGGTTGAAAAAGATTATCCACTCAGACCAGGTGTTTTGACAATGATGGCATGTGTTAGACTAGAAGCTAATGAAGAATCTGAGATGGCTGATATGCTGGTGACAAAGATATTCAACCTTGCACAAGAAGTGAAAGCTAGATCTAAGAGATTTGCTTGATAGGTGTTTGAAAGAATTTTCAGCATTAAGAAGAAGAAGCTTAATTTGAAGAAACTTAGTGATTTGGATAGAAATCATAAGTTTAGGGGAGGATTGTTAGGAAATTAAGCTTAAGCAGTTAAGACTGTTGGAGGTAACAGTTAGGACTGTTGAAGGTGGAAGTTAAGACTGCTGAGTAAAGAAGTTAGTACGGTTTATGATTTATGTAATAGATAAATATGGAAAATATATTGTGTATATCGTATAAGATTAGAATGATAGTTATCTTGTAAAGGAATCCTTGGTCTATAAAAGGATTGCCTAGGTTAACATACAGAGATATAGAAGTACGAATTAATTGATAGAGATTCAAGGTTGTAAACCCTAGTGATAGGAGATCACTCGTATTATTATTCTAATAATATTGAATCGTTGAAGGTTATTATTCTGTGTTCTTTGTTTTATTCAAATCATACAAAACACATAAAGTCTTCTAAGTGCTAGCTAGTAAATTCCGCGTGCTAGACTACGTATAATTCTTAGTATCACATCTAACACAAGGAGTGTGTGTAGATCCGGTCAAGTGGTATTAGAGAAATATAGAACGAGGTCTAATACCTTAAGTATATACTATGAGGTCTGAGTGTATGCAGCTTTTTACTTAAGTATATTCTCACTTTCAATCAGATCACTTTAACACAAGGACTAGTTGCTATTAAGTATATCTTAAGGTTTATTTGCAGCTTGAAGGTCATCTTTCATACTTAGTTTTGTCATATCAACTAGGGGAAGATTGTTAGAAATTAAACTTTGAGTTGATATTGACAAAAATATGAAAGATGGAGGAAACTTATGAAGACAAAGATGAGGGACTATTTATGTTAATTATTAAAGTCTTTGTAACCCTAATCTCTATTATATAAAGAGATTAGAGGCATAGGTTTTCTATACAGGAATTAGAGATGTAATTCCAGGAAAAGGTGTGTGTGTCTAGGTGTCGAGTCCTGTAGGTGTGTGTGTCTAGGTTTGTAATCGTTTGATATATTGAAGTGATAGTTTGGTTGATATCGTTTGTTCTTATTGTTTTACTTGATCAATCACCAAACACAAACTCATATTCTTCTAAGTACTTGGTAGTAAATTCCGCGTGCTATTAAGTATATACTCAAAGTATCCCCAACACAACGTGTGTGTTTAGATCCGGTCAAGTGGTATTAGTGCCAGGTTTCTGATACTTTGAGTCTAGAAGAACCAGAAGTGTTTACTCACTAGCAATCCAAGAAGATGGACATGGAGACACCTCAAATCTCAATCCTTGCTAAACTCCCCATGCTGAAACAGAATGAATACGATTTATGGCAGGTCAGAATAGAGCAATATTTCATGGTGCAAGACTATGCATTATGGGATATTATTATCAATGGTGATTCCTTCAAACCAGTTGCTGTTGAAGAAACACGTGCTGATGGTTCCAAGATCACAAAGCTTAACACTGAGCCAGTTACAAACGAGGAGAGAATCAAAAAGAAGAATGATCAGAAGGCTAGAAATTTGTTACTAATGGCAATTCCTAATGATAAAGTGCTGAACTTTAGCCATTACGAGTCGGCTAAAACTCTTTTTGAAGCAGTGGTGGAAAGATTTGGTGGCAATGAAGCTACCAAGAAGGCACAGAAAACCCTACTCAAGCAAAGTTATGAGAACTTCACTGCATCAAGCAATGAAACTTTGGATCATATCTTTAATAGGCTTCAAAAGATCATCAGTCAACTTACTGTGTTGAAGATTGTGATACCTCAAGAAGACCTCAACATGAAGTTTCTAAATAGTTTACCTGCTAAATGGAACACTTATGTTGTGGTTTGGAGCAATAAACCAGAGCTGGAGAAAATGACAATGAATGAGCTTTACAATAATCTTAAGATTGTTGAGCAAAAGGTCAAGAAGAGTGGTAGCACCAGTTCTAGTTCAGGGAATATGGCTTTTGTATCTTCTTCAAACAGTTCGAATAATGAAGATGAAGAAGCAGTTGGTACTGCTATACCAACAGTTAGCACTGCTAGTGTAAAAACTAGTACTGCTGGCTTGACTGAAGAAACCATATATGCATTTGTGTCAGAACAGTCTGGTGGGTCAAAGATCTTTAATGAAGATCTTCTTCAAATTGCTGAAGATGATTTGGAAGCTATGGATTTAAAGTGGCAATTGGATTTGATAAGCATCAGGGCTAAGAAGTATTACCAAAGGACTGGGAATAAGATTACCTTCAATGGAAGAGATGTTGCTGGGTATGATAAGTCTAAGGTGGAATGTTTTAATTGTCACAAGATGGGGCACTTTGCCAGGGAATGTAGAGGTCCAAGACAACAAAGCAACCAGAATCAAGGGTTTAAGAATCAGCAAGGGTCAATGAGAACTGTTAATGTTGAAGAGCCTTCTTCCAAGGCTATGGTAGCTGTAGATGGAGTTGGATTTGATTGGAGCTTCATGGAGGAAGAAGTGGAACCAGCTAACTTGGGTTTGATGGCTTTCTCAGACACTGAGGTATATAAACCTAAAAAATGTTCAAACTCTTGTCATGCTTTAAAAGATTATGAAAATGTTAAGAAACAGTATGATGATCTTAGAGTTGAATTTAATCAAATAAGTTTTAGTCTGTCAAATCATAAAAGAGGATTAGCTGTTTTGGAAGAACAAATTGTGTTTTATAAACAGAATGAGTCAAACTTTTCTGATGAGATAGGTATTTTAAAGAGGGAATTGCAAATAAAAGATAATAAAATGAGTGGACTTGTATATGAACTAGAGAAGCTTAAAAAGGAGAAAGAAAACATCCAGTTAAGTGTAGACACTCTTGAATATACTTCAAACGGAGTTAAGAAGATTGTAGAGAGTCAAATACTTAACAAAGCTAAATCTGGTTTAGGTTATAAGTCAGTTGCACCCCCTTTTAGAGGAATGTTTGCTCCACCAGGAATTAATTTAGCTCATACAGGTTTAGAAGAGTTTAAGGATATGGATTTTCCTGGATATGGTGTTAAGGTTAGTGAGAATCCTGTTAAATTTATTAAGGCAGAAGATTCTTTTGTGAGTGCTAGTGATAAATCTCTTTCTGAGGAAAAGATGTCCTCTGATAGGAATTCAGATGCACCAACTATTGAGGAGTGGATATCTGATGATGAGAATGTAGAGGTTAAGTATACACCTAATGTTGTTAAGGTAGAAGTTAAACATGCTCCTAAAGTGGTTAAGACTGAAAACATAAAACCAGTTAGGAAAAATGTTAGGTATGCTGAGATGTATAGGACTAAGAACAGATCATCAAGTTCTGAGAGTAGTCATAGGAACTGGAATCACTCAAAATCTAAGAAAATGGATGATAAGTTTGCTATGATTAGAAAAGTATGTTTTGTTTGTGGAAGTTTTGATCATATGGCTGCTTATTGTGATTCTAACCCTTGAAAAAAGAGGGTTTCTGGGAATGCCAGGGTGAACAGGAATAACAATGCTAGGGTAACTTAAAATGGTTCAACTAGATTGACAAACCCTAATGCAAATCATAAGATGTCACCTAAAGCTGTTATGTTAAAGACTGGCATCAAAACAGTTTCAACTGCTAGTCAAAATAAGTGGTTTAATAACAAGCAAACTGTTGCTAGTGCAAAACAATTTTCAAATCATGCACAAACAGTTAAAAGGCATTTTTATCAGAAAACAGCAATGACTAATCAGAAGTGGGTGCCTAAGATTAAACAAGCAGTTCCAACTGCTAGGTCAGCAGTTCCAACTGCTAGACCAGCAAATCCTACTGCTAGGCACTTAAATGTTAAGGGAAAAAGGGGCAATGTTGTCAAGGCCTCAGCACATTGGGTTAAAAATTCTACCAAACCCAATGGTGCATCAAAGACCTCAAACAAGTTTTCTCATCTTGATGCACAAGGCAGATCCAAACCAGTGATGGTTTGGATCTCCAAAAGAAACTAACACCTTTATTTCGTGTGCAGGAACATCCCTCAAATGGCAAAGAAGATAGAGGATATTCAGACAGTGGATGTTCAAGGCACATGACAGGCAACATGTCATATCTTTCAGACTTTATTGCTCGGATGGAGGAGACCAGTTGTCTTTGGTGGTGGTGTTGGAGGAAGAATTACTGGTAAAGGGGTAACTAAAACTGGTAACCTTGATTTTGAAAACGTGTATTATGTACTAGAACTTAAGTACAATCTTTTCAGTGTATCACAAATTTGTGATAAACAAAACAAAGTTTTATTTACTGATACTGATTGTCTTATACTTTCTCCTGATTTCAAGCTACCTGATGAAAGTCAAGTATTGCTTAAAATCCCTAGAAAGGATAATACATACAGTGTTGAGATGAATAAACTAGTTCCTAAGGTTGGACTTACTTGTCTTGTTGCAAAAGCCACATTGGAAGAATCAATGTTGTGGTACAGGAGGCTTGGTCATGTTAATTTTAAAACCATTAACAATATTGCTAAACATGGGTTGGTACGACGATGATTCATTACATACGAGCTTCACAGGTGAAAAACCAACAAAAACTACCAACAAAACCTACACAACACAAACACAACACAACTACTCAAGCTTTCCTTTTCCTTTTCCTTGGATATCCGGCATGGTTTTGCTGCGGGCTCCTCTGCTACCCATGACGTCAGATACCTTCTTGCAAGGGAGTGCCAGTACAACTGTTCTTGGAGATGGAACTTGCTTCTTCTCAGGCTTCTTCTTTGGAACAGGGATATTCATTGATGATGCTGCTTTTTCAGTTTCTTTTGTTAATAAGACAGATGGCTTTTGAAGATCATCATTGTCAGACGAGTCAGAAGAGGAGGATGAATCATCCACATAAGGTGGAAGTTCATCGGAGGAAGGTTCTTCAGATGAGGATATTTCAGTCTTTTTCTTTGAAAGATTAACTCTTGAAGTTGAAGAATAGTTTGGTGGAAAATAGTTTTTCCAACCTGAACTTTCAGAATCTGAAGAAGAGTCGGATGAGATTTCTATAATGTTTGGTGGAGAAGAATTCATTGTGATTGAAAAGTTAAAGATTTGTGTTGAAGATTTTGTGTGGATATGTGAGTTTTTATAGAGTTAATGAAGGTTTAATGACATTCAATGCGTGGTTGATATGAAGAATTAACTCTTGGGTTGGTATAAGGAATTAATTCCTTGATGGAATTAAATCAATTTTGGTAATTTTTGAAGAGTTGACCAAAAGAGTATGATATGTGAAGATAATTCCCAAAGTGTTTCGAGATTTAAGTCAAGTGTTTGAAAGAATCCACCCCATCAACGAAATCAGATGTTTAATTCAAGAAACTTATTGATTTGCATCGAAATCATAAGTTTAGGGGAGGATTGTTGGGAATTAAACTTAAGCAGTTAGTACGGTTGAAGTATACAAGAACAGTTAGGACTGTTGATGGAAGAACAGTTAGGACTGTTGATGGAAGAACAGTTAGGACTGCTTAAGAGATCAAGGTGAAACCGTGTGAAGATAAATATAGAAAAGATATGGTATATATCTTATTTGTATAGAATGATTCGGTTAGATGTTTTACTTGTATAGGACTCTTTGCATTATAAAAAGGAGATTCTTAGATTAGGGTTTAGATATATCGAATACATCTAATACCTAATATCCTTCATACGAATTATCAAGTGTTCTTCACGTTCATATTGTAATCGTTTGATATATTGAAGTGATAGTTTGGTTGATATCGTTTGTTCTTATTGTTTTACTTGATCAATCACCAAACACAAACTCATATTCTTTGAAGTACTTGATAGTAAATTCCGCGTGCTATTAAGTATATACTCAAAGTATCCCCAACACAACGTGTGTGTTTAGATCCAAGAATCTACACACACTTGACCTCGTTCTATATTTCACTTTAGGAGTGTGTGATGCTTCTAAATCTCATATTTTCTGATACCACTTGACCGGATCTACACACACTCCTTGTGTTAGATGTGATACTAAGAATTATACGTAGTCTAGCACGCGGAATTTACTAGCTAGCACTTAGAAGACTTTATGTGTTTTGTATGATTTGAATAAAACAAAGAACACAGAATAATAACCTTCAACGATTCAATATTATTAGAATAATAATACGAGTGATCTCCTATCACTAGGGTTTACAACCTTGAATCTCTATGAATTAATTCATACTTCTATTTTTTCTGTATGTTAACCTAGGCAATCCTTTTATAGACCAAGGATTCCTTTACAAGATAACTATCATTCTAATCTTATACGATATACGCAATATCTTTTCCATATTTATCTATTACATAAATCATAAACCGTACTAACTTCTTTACTCAGCAGTCTTAACTGCTCATGTCTTCAAAACTCTTCAGCAGTCTTAACTTCTATCTTCAACAGTCCTAACTATTACCTCCAACAGTCTTAACTGCTCAAGCTTAATTTCCTAACAATCCTCCCCTAAACTTATGATTTCTATCCAAATCACTAAGTTTCTTCAAATTAAGCTTCTTCTTCTTAATGCTGAAAATTCTTTCAAACACCTATCAATCAAATCTCTTAGATCTAGCTTTCACTTCTTGTGCAAGGTTGAATATCTTTGTCACCAGCATATCAGCCATCTCAGATTCTTCATTAGCTTCCAGTCTAACACATGCTATCATTGTCAAAACACCTGGTCTGAGTGGATAATCTTTTTCAACCAGCATATAGATCTCTATACCATCCTTGGTAGACACTCTGTGTACTCCACATGTTCCAAATAACTTCCAAGTGATGTCCTTGACTTGTGCTTGAAATCTCCATATTGACTCTCCACCATCTGGTTCATAAATTCTCTTCAATTGAACCCATAGTTCTTTATCTTTATCTTCAATAGGATCAATATCTCTGAATTTCTCTTTCACTAAGCTCCATAGTTGATTTAGATCTTCTCTGTCAAAGCCTTTGAGTAAATCTTCAAACAACTTATATCTTTCAGAAATATCTCCAAGTCTGATAATCTTCCATCCCTTCATTCTACCATCAGTGAACACTTCCCAGTCAATGATTGGATGTTTTACCTGCAAAGGTTTAATATAAGAAGACTCTGGAATAATCATCATCATACTTCTGATCTTCTCATTAGTTAACCCTTCTTCTTTAGACTTTTGTTTCTTAGCAACTTCTGATTCCATAGTTTCTGCTTCCCTCTTCTTATCTGTTTTGAAACTTCTTCTTGGAGAATTCAAAATAGCATAAGTTTCATAGAATTCTTTTTCAATTATAGCATAAGATTTTCCCTTGAATTCATTCATGGAGTAATTTGCTGAGTTCTTCAAATAATGCTTCATTGACTCAACTTGTTCCTTCTTTGTTGGCAACTTTGTCTTGTACCCTGACTTCTGTCTTTCTCTTATCCTATGAATCAGATCTTCCCATGTTGCAACTCTATTCATTTTGAGTATGAATTCTTTAAGCTCCTCTGTCTTTTCTTCTTCATTCAACTGTTTATCTTTAAGAACCATTGAAGCTTGAGCTCTTACAATCACATCAGAATCCAGCAAATATTGTAACTGTTCATTGAACTCCTCTTGATTTACTTCTTTTGATCTTTTTCTTTCCATGAATTCAGCTATATTTCTTATATCATCAGCAGCCATTTTTCTTGCAAATTCTTCATCTTGAGCAATCTGAGCTTGTTTAGCTTCCTCACCAGCCAAATCTTCTTCTACCAATTGCCTTGCAACTTCTGCATCATGATCTATCTGTTCTTGAGTTTTTGGTTTCAACCTTTTAAGCCTTTCAAGTTCTTGAGCAGCAGCCACTTCTTCAGATGTCATAGGCTTCTTCCCTTTATCTGCTCTTCTTCTTTCATAAACTTGTTCAGCAGAAGTTTCATCAGTTGGAACTGCTTGTTGCTCTGTCTCAGCAGTTTGAACTGTTTGTTGCTTTGTCTCAGCAGTTTGAACTGCTTCAACATTTGGAACTGCTTGATGTGTCTCAGTTGTTTCTTCTTGAACATAACCAGAACCTGAACCAATATCAAAACCTTCATCTTGTTCAGAACCTTCTTCATACCTCCCCTGAGAACCTGATCTATCCTTATCTTTACCAAATTTCCTCCTCTGTTTGGAAGAATTTTCATCATCCCCGTCTGAACCATTTGAATCATCATCATCAGAATCATCATCCAATATCACTCTTGCCCTTTTCTGCTTCAACTGTTCTTCAAGCTTCTTCACCCTTTTCGTTAGCTTGGTATAGACTTTGGCAAAATTCTCCTTGTGAGCTTTGAATTCCTCCTTGGTTTTCTTTAGCTCCTTCTCCAAAGTGTCAACCTTGGCTACTAACTTGGTACATAAAGCCGTCAATTCAGTTTGTGAAGAGCTACCCTCATCACTTCTAGCTGTATTACCTGCTAGGAGAGGTGAATCTTTGGGCAAGGATCTAGTCACAACCCTAGTTAGACTAGGTTTAGACCTTCTCCTATAAGTGATGGGTGGTTGTTGAGTTGTTTCAAATTCTTGAGTGGATGTGTGATGGGGATCAGTTGGAACTGCTGAACCTTCACCCAACTCAGTTTGAAGCATTTGAGGAAACAATGGAACTGGTTCCCCTTCAAAAAGCCTACTAGCCATAGCCATATTTTGAAAAACCTTTGATTGTAGACTAGGCGTATCAAAAGTTTAAGTTGGTTTTGTAAGCAGGTATGTCTTTTTATTTAAAATTGTTTGAACAAACCTGGGATACATTAAAAACTTTGTTTTACTATCAACATTTGATGCCATACCCTCAAAAATATATTTTGAAAAGTTAAAAACTCTGTTTGTAGACAAGCAAATGAGAGCAATAGCAATATTGCTACTGAACTGCTCCTAAGCAGTCTTTTTAGGACTTAAACAACAGAGAAGAGTATGTATCAAAAATCTCCATTGAGGTGAAAAACATCCTTTTTGAAAAGTCAATTTATGTTCAGATGTATTATACCCCATTTTGTAAGTTCTTCCCAAATTTCAGTATTTAGCATAGTGTGGATACCATCTGAGTCATTTAATTTAAGATGTCTCCTAAGTATAGACTCGGTAACAACAAATTTAATGCCATCTACTTCAGTATGAATTTCTAAGTCTCCGTCATCACTTGTCAAGACAGATGAATTCTGCCAGAACTGTGTGATGTGCGAAACATAAAGAGTAGGAGAAACAGTTAGAGCATACCTTATGTGAGAGTGATTGAGAAAATCCACAATCTCATAAAACTTCAGCCCATCTCCTTGCTCTGTTTTCTCTAAAAACGCAACCTGGTTGTGACGCTTAACAAAATCCAATCCAGCCATTCTTAATGATGAAAAATGAAAGATTTTTGCAATACAATGATCTTGTAAATTGGAATTAAAGTTTATGCAGTCGCTTGGGGTTTATTGGTACTGTTTAGGGTTTTGCGAAATATGCGTATGAGATAAATTATCTTTAGAAAGAGAATAAATGAATTTATGGTAAAAAGATAATTATCGTATATAAAAATCCCTATAAGTATCTTGAGAATAACGGTTTTATCCCAACGGCTAGAAAATTAATTACTGACAGATTTTTACAACGGCTAGTTGAGCCGTCCCAACTTTGTACTAACCGTACCAACTGTTGCAAAAATTTTGTTGAACCGTACGAATTGTTTGAAATAAAATTTTAAAATACCAAGGCTCAAACATAGTTTTTAGCAAACTATCAGCTATCAACGGATTTGATATGTCTTTACCAATAGCCGTTTGCTTTGGACTAGCCAACTCTTCACATTTAGATATGGTGAGCTGATAACCATACAATTTTTGGTAAATTGTCAACCATAAACGGATTTGATTAGTCTTTACCAGAAACTGTTTGCTCTAGACTAGTTGGTTCTTATGTGGATAAGACATGGTGAACCAATTACCATTTGTTGTATGTAAAGATCACATACTAATCTCCAGAACACCATTTAGTCCAAAACATCAAGCATTCTTAATCCCTTGGTGTTTTCTCTCCAATTATGCAATTGTTAGTCCAAAAACAAAGAAACAAGATACAAGCAAATGACTAACAATGCATATAACAAGAAAAATTAATTTCCTTGTGGAACCCAAGCCAAAACAGACTTAGGCTTTCCTCTAGCATCAACATAATTCATTCTTTTCAAAACAGTCTTAGCACCATTGGGTTTAATTGGTCTCCATACCCAACATGCTGAAGCATTCACTCCATTACCCATGTTTCCCTTAGCAGTGTTTTTATTCACACCAGTACCAATTACCCTGCTAGCAGTTGGAACTGCTGGCTTGGCAGTTGTTACCTTAGGTTTCCAAACTTGGTTTTTCACCACTGCTTTCTCATAAAAAGTTCTTTTACCAGTTTTGTATGATGGTTTAAAAACAGTTATTGGATTTTGAACTGGTGGCCTTGGGTGAATTGGTCTCATAGGTCTGACAGTTTGAACTGCTTTAGGTCCAGACCTTAAAAGAACTGATCTGGGTATCATCTTGTCATTCCTAGGAAGAGTTTTAGGTCTTTCTAGACACATGCTTTTGTTTGAATACCCTCTAACATACTTATCACAAAAAGCTGCAAGATGATCAAAGCTACCACAAGAGTAACAAGCTTTCCTATAGCAAACAAAATCCTTTCCTAATTGGTGGGATTTGAGGTCATTCCAATTCCTCTGGTTACCTCTTGGCTTGTTTGTGGTTCTATACATTTCTGCATACCTAACTGTTGGTCTAAAAGGTTTGGCATTTGATCTAGGCCTAACAGTCTCAGGTTTAACCATCTTTGGAACTTTTGGTTCCTCCACTTTAGCACTAACAGGCTTAACCACAGCCTGATCATCCTCATCATCAGAAATCCATTCCTCAATGGTTGGAGCATCTGAGTCCTTAAGTGAGGACCTATCAGAAGACACCTTGTCCTCAGATAGTGATTTATCACTTGCACTTTCAAACACAGGTTTATCAACTACATCCTTCTTAGGTTGAGGACCATAGTTAAGCACAGGTAATTGAAATTCAGGGAGTCCTGTGTATTCTAAGTCTACACCTTTGGGTGATGGAATTCCTCTATAGGGAGGTGGGACCGACTTATATCCTAGGCCTGACTTAGCTTTATTAAGAATTTGAGTCTCAATTATCTTTTGAACACCTTTTGATGTGTATTCAAGTGTGTCTACACTCATCTGAATGTTCTCCTTAGCTTTCTTAACCTGTTCTAGCTCATGTTTTAAAATATTGATCTCATTTTCTCTAAACATTAAGTCTCTCTTAACAATAATCATATCATCAGAAAACTTAGACTCATTGTTTTGATAATGAACAATATTTTCTTCTAACACAGCTAAAGCTCTCTTATGATTTGCTAAGCTAAAAGCAGTTTCAACTAATTCTTTTCTCTGATTCTCATATCTTGTTTTAAGTGTTTCTAGATCTTTTAAAGCTTCACAAGATTTAGAACATTTTGAAACTTGTACCTCAGAATCTGAGAATGCCATGAGAGCAACCTCTGTAGATGCTTCTGCTTCCTCCTCTGCAATATAGCTCCAATCAAATCCTAAGCCATCAATGGCAACCATGGCTTTTGAGCGTGAATCAGTAACCTCCACAACTCTTGACTTGTTTCCATATGCTTTACTCTTTCCATCTTGTTGGCTTGGCAATCTACACTCCCTTGAATAATGACCTTTCTTGTGGCAGTTGTAGCACTCAATCTTGGACTTGTCATATCCTGCAACATCATTACTGTTTATGACAATCTTCTTGCCAGTCTTCTTCAAGAATCTCCTAGCTCTCAAATTGAGAAGAGAGAGCTGCCACTTAATATCCATCTCTTCAATATCATCTTCATCAATCTCTTGAAGATCTGAATGAGTCAACATACTTTCATTGTGCTGAGTAGTCAAGAAAGCACAATAAGTATCATCATTCAAAAGTCCACTAGTACTGCTTGAGGTGCTAGCAGTACCAAGGTTTGCACTAGCAGTACCAACTGCTCCACCAACTTGCACTTCTTCATCTGGACTTGAGGAACTGGGAGTTGATACAAAGGCCAAATTGCCTGAGCTTGAGCTTGAGCTTGATCCAGCAGACTTCTTAATCTCATGTTCAACTATCTTGAAGTTGCTATAGAGATCCATTAAGCTCATGGAATCTATATCAGGCTTGTTTTTCCATACTACCACATGCATAGCCCATTCAGCAGGTAGACTCCTCAGAAATTTAGAGTTAAGATCTTCCTGAGGCATCTCAATTCCTAGAACAGCCAATTGACTCACTAGTTTTTGAAGCCTATTGAACATATGATCCAACGACTCATTGCTTGTTGCAGTAAAATTCTCAAACTGATGCTTGAGAAGGGTCTTCTGGGTTTTCTTGGTGGCTTCATTCCCACCATATCTTGCAACAATAGCTTCAAAGAGGGTTTTAGCACACTTGAACTTACTAAAATTCAGCAACTGATCATTGGGAATAGTCATCAGAAGCAAACTTACAGCCTTAACATCATTCTTGTACCTTGCCTTCTCTTCATTAGTGGTTGGCTTTGTCTGCACTGTACTCTCAGATTTACCATCAACAACAGTTGTTGTTGTTACAGGTGTAAAAGAGTTTCCATCTTCAATGATCTCCCACAGTGCATAGTCTTGCACTTGGAAAAACTGCTCAATACGAAGTCTCCACATGTCGAATTCATTAGGTTTAAGCATAGGAAGCTTAGCAGCAATGTTGGTTGTGGATAGTGTCGTTTCCATGTCCATCTTTGTTCTTCTCGGATCTTCTAAATCTAAGTATCAGTTTGAAGCATTTGAGGAAACAATGGAACTGGTTCCCCTTCAAAAAGCCTACTAGCCATAGCCATATTTTGAAAAACCTTTGATTGTAGACTAGGCGTAGCAAAAATTCTTTTGTTAATAAGGTCTAACACCTTAAGTATATACTATGAGGTCTGAGTGTATGCAGCTTTTTACTTACGTATAATTCTTAAATTTTTTTAAATTATTTTTAAATTATCTAGCAAAATGAAGCACAAGCCTATTGGGTTTGGATCCGAAACATTCTTTGATATCCATTTCCGATACACCTTCACTTCTAGAATCTGATTCGGATCCGTTGGGTTAATGTCGGGAATATCCACAGCGTTTGAAGATACGGCAACCATTTTCCCTTTGTCTTTATTTCAGCCGGCAAGCGAGTTTCTTTTGTTACTAGTTCTTGTATCTGTTTAAAATCAGTTTCGATATGTTGTTGATCAGCCATTGTTCTGCATAATATTGTTAGTATGCAACCCGTGGATGAAAGAAAATAAATAAAGAAATTGTCAATAACGATATGCGTATGTAACCTGAAATAACGGAGTTTTATTCCTGAATAGGGTGTATATGTTTGGCGTAACACTTATGTTATTCGGCATGTAAAATAAGCAAATAAATACACGTATAGCAGTTTCAAGTATGTGTTGTATACCTTGTATTGTATGTATCTGTTTATGGAAGTTACTAATGAGCACGTTGACACTAACCCTTCAGAAAAAAAATATTGTAGAAACTTAACAGGCCTAAGTGTTGTTTCAGCTAACCAATCTTTGTAGCGGATGACAACCTATCGGAAACTATGCTAGAAAGGAACAGCACGTCACGATTGTTAACGTTTGTGATAAACCTTTCTACGATATGTTACTACCTTCAAGTACTAAAGAGTTGTGTTGAATGTTTTTGCAGCGTCTTTCAAGTGACGTTTTAACATTCAAGTGTCAGCATACTAAAATAAAAACAAAAGAAATAGAAACCTGAGTTCTGCTAATTTTCTTGAGAAAATCTTTCTAGACTATTTTTTGTTGTGTTGGGTGGTTGTCCGGGCTGAGATCCTAAGATTATTTTAAGGCCCGCTGATGATGTAGCTCTAGATAGCGCCACATATAACTGCCTGTGGCTGAATATAGGTTCAGGTAGATAAATCCCAATCTTTTCCAATGATTGTCCCTGACTCTTGTTAATCGTCATTTCATAACATAACTTAATAGGAAATTGCCTGCGTTTAAAAACAAAAGGCATCTTTTCTTCTTTGACTCTCAAGACAATCCTTGGCAAAAAAACTTTCTCGCCAACTCGTGTGCCGGTGATTATCTTAGCCTCAATAACACGCGTCAGCGTTTGGGTAACGATCATTTGATTCCCGTTGCAAAGGCCTCCTATTAGGTTAAGATTGCGCAATAACATAATCAGAACACCTAATTTCAGTTCAAGTCTGTGCGGAGCCATCGCTGGAAACTTCATTGAGTTTAGATACTCACTGGGATACAGTACTTCGGCCGCACCACCATCGTTCCCAATAGGCACTGCCTCATCTATGCTTGTATAAAATTCAGATACACCTAAAACGTTCTCGAGTATTTGCGCATTTATCTCGTCCGCCGTTTCATTTTTTGGACAAACTATAGCCCTTTTTTGGAAGTCGTCTGCAGTAGACATTTCCATAAAAGGAGCATTGTATATAAAGTGAATCAGCTGACTAAGACCTTCTTCCGTTGGTGGTAAACAGTATCTGTCTGATACACGTATCCAAGAGGTGTTATGCGGGTCATCTTCATCTTCTAATCCAGTGTTTCCGTTGCCAATGTTAATCAACCATTCTGAAATTTTTTGAGTTTCTTGTCGTTCAGCTTCTGTCATAGAAGGTCTGTGGAGCCTCATATTCTCCACAAGAAAGAAAACCTTGAAAGACGGCCACAGGTAGGACTTTGCAATCGATGATGCTATTGTCGTTTCTTTTGAGGCCTTTTTTCACGGGAAACATTTGACGAAAATCTCCACCTAGTATTATAGATTTACCGCCAAATAGTTGTTGTGAGTTACCAACAATAACTTTAAGGGTCCTGTCAAGCGCCTCAAAACACCTCTTTTCATTCATAGGGGCCTCGTCCCATATTACAACCTCGGTTTGCTTCAAAAGGTCCGCAAGCTGAGTATTCTTCTTGATGATACAAACAGACTCGTCAGTCAGGTCCAGAGGTATCTTGAACCGTGAGTGCGCAGTCCTACCTGATGGTATTAATAACGACGCTATACCTGACGATGCAACTGCAAGTACAATCTTCCTTTCAGCACGAACAGTACTGATAACCGCTTTCCATAAGAAATTTTGCCCATGCCACCATGACCATACACAAATAGCATTTATTGTTGTTGGTAAGTTACTGCACGCATAATAATATTGAATATATGCCGTTGTTGCTCATTGAGAAGTGGAATAAGCCTCCTACTTTCTGCAGCCATTTCATTTCTGCCGTAACTCATTTCTTCCATGATTGCCCTGTTTCTAAACAGGTCAGGTAGGCCCTCAGGTGGAGTCGGTAAACCGAAATCTAACAGAGATTTACCATGAATGGCGAGCAGCGATTGCAATTCATACAATACACCTCCTTGTAGTTCAGGGTCATTGAGAAACATGAAACGCATCCGTAATAGACACGACAATAACAGAGGTATGTCGTCCGACATCTGCCTCCAGAAAGTGGACCATAAACTTAATGGATTTGCGACGTCAGTGAATATCAGTATCTCTGAAAACAAAGCTCTCATCTCAGATGCGGTAGCTGTTGCCGAAGCCTCCGTCATTGCCGTTACCCACTCTTCATCATCCTTTAACAAACCTAGCGCTTCACATGCTGCCCGATTTGTAGCGTAAGTCTCGTTGTTAACCGTTCTAATTGCCTCAAATGATATACAACCTTTTTGATGAGACATCAGCATACGTTCATAAAATAAATCCCCAGCACTTGGGTGCACGTATGCCAACCTACCAATCGCTGGTTTATAAGACACCTCCGAGGAGACCAAGCCTTCTGAGTTTTAGACCAGACGAACTATGACGGGAATTGCAAATAAGTAAGATGACGTACTAATGTATACGATTCATTAAAAGCCAACCACTGAGTAAGAGTGGTCCTTCGAGAACCAGGATTGGTAACTACACTCTGCAACGTCTGGCGACTTCTAAAAGTAACCGACTGCATATTGTCTAAATGGACCGCTAGTATTTGAACTGCTGGTTCTCGGCTGTGAATGTCAAAACCCAAAATTCACCAACACGCTTCATAGGGACCAATAAACCTAGCATCAACAAAGTTTTTAATTTCGTCAACGTGAACGGCTGGAGGATTAACAGAAGTGGATGTAACTGACGGTCGCATTTGTTGCTAGCCTATCTGCCTTGTAATTTGAGCGACAATCCTATTAGTGCCTTTTGAAATGTACTTGAACAGGTATTTGATAAGCATAGTCCAACCACAGTACTCAACATTTATATGTGCATAGAACATCATACAAAGCTCCCGATTGTAAGGAACGGCATACGCATTGTCCAACCGGACCCTGTGCCTTGCAGCGTTTATTCATACATCCCGTCTTTGGTAATGCACATACCCTAATCTGTCAATGAATGTTGCAGAACAATATTGCCTGGGAAAGTATTTTTTACACGCTGTTCTATTTTGCATACATGGAGCGTTTGGAAAGGCGTTTCCACACGGACCATGTACCATGAACTCTGAAATCACCTTGAATCCTTTCGGATCCCGAAGCTGATCAAGCAGCTCTACAGAAATGTACCTATCAACATCCAATTCACGCGCCCCCTGAGTTCCTTGGGTAACCCACAGTAGGATATGGCAATGCGGCAAACCCCTTTTCTGAAACTCAACTGTGTATAAGACTGTAAAAAAAGACAATGTTAGTAGTAACTTAGGCCGACGTTGAAAGTAAAAAATGATATAACTTTTTAAAGGTTTAGCAAAACGCATACCAGCATTTAAGAATCCAAAAGGCCGCCGGTCACGCACATATTTTATGAGAGCCTGTATTTTACGTTCAAATACCCTATCGACAACATCCGGCCTGTCAGCGGTTGTTAGGTGCGGGAACGTGTCCATATACTCTTGAATTTCAGGCCACTTTGTGTTGCAAGTAAAAGTGACAAAAAAAGAAGGGTTTCCATGAACCCTACAAATCACCAGAGCGTCTAAGTAGTGACTATACATATACCTAGGCCCCCCTGTGAACGACGAAGGCAGGATAATTCTGGAACCAGCGTCTGACCCGTCAGTATCACCTCGACCAATTGCGTCATATAAGCCAGCCAAATAATCGCCTCTTATATCATCCTGATTGGCACGAATAAAATCCATCCGATTTTGTTCGATAGAACAATACGCCGTAACAACATATTGCTGAAACAGCCGGCTTCCTATGCTTAGCAAATTGTAATAACCCAACCTATCATGCAACTGGTACACGTAAAAAGACTTCATTGTCATACGTTTACCTCTGCGTCTCGAAATGGTGTCAACGTTCAAGTAATGTAGACCAAGATGATACCCGTGCTCGCCATACACGAACAACAACGAAAATTGAACAAACATATAAACTGCGTGAAGCTTATTTATCCTTTGTGGATCGCTCGAATGCGCTTCCAATACCACATCAAAATCAGCCTGTGTTTCTTGAGTATCGTCAAACACGATAACACCAATATCAGTTGCAGTAGGTAGCTCATACTATGACGCCTTTCCCATATTGAAGAGTCTAATCTTAATTTCAGGGACGTCATTTTCATCCAACTTATCCCTAGCTGTCCTAAACAGCTGTACTAACGCATTGTTGATGTCCAGGAAATTGATAAGAGTTTGTACAACGTCTGATCTTAGCGTACTCTAACCACCCTCTGCAGTGGCGAAGCTAGAACATTTTCAGTGGGGGGTCGGGATCTAAATTTTTTTTTTCCTAACGCTATTTCGGGGGGTCGAAATCGAATATACCGAAATTTTTCTACACGAAAACTATATACCCCCTACATCGCAAAAAAAATTTCGGGGGTCGGGGCCCCCCCCCCCCCTATGTAGCTGCGCCCCTGACCCTCTGTGAAGTGACTTAAACAGTTTTGAACCTCGTAAACACTCGTAGATATACAGTTGTAAGAATCTTGGCGGCCGGTTCGAGTCAGGACAAAACCGTCCGATCTGATGATATATTTGACCCGACATTTTAAAAACATAAGGCCCTCTTCCGACATTCACAGAATCATCAATGTCAGCTCCCAACGATGTCATCGCAAACATTTGATTGTATGCACGAATATTTTCTAGAAGATGACTATCGCCAAATAGTTCTGAAATAACAGGAGGATATTCACGCTGTACGAAAAGCTTTACTCTTCCTTCAAGACAACAACGATGATATAAACATCCGCTGGCGGCAGTAGAGCAAGAAAGCTTTTCCTCCTCCCAAAATACAGCCCTGCAGTGCCTACACACTTGATTGCAAGGACCGAATCGCCTATACTCGTTTGGAAGACCTGAACAGAAATAAGAACCACATTTATTACGGGCCAAAGTTAGTACAGCATAAAAGGAAGAGCGTTAGTGAACAAAAAACAACACCATCACCTTTTCTGGTCGGCGGACAATGTGTTTCGTTAACCGGTGTTTCTGCTGCAACAAAAGCATTTCGTGCAGACGCAGAAGGAGCACCTCCTATATGAACAACATCGTAGTTAATAATAAGACACATAGTTATTTTAAGTTGCATAGTAAAGAAAACATTTGGAAAACACTATGTCAAAAAGAAAAAGGTATCGTTACTTGCCTGCTGTAGATGCGGTCGCCATAGAATGCAGGAAATTTGTTCCCCTGTTATTAAACAAAGGCCCTACATAAACAATGAAACATTAACTAATAGCAATGGACGGCCTCCAACCGCACACAACAACAGTAACAATTACTACAAAATACCTTCACAAGAATAAGCAGTATGTGATTCAAAATCTAGGATTATCGGGCAACAAAGTGTTCCCGTCACATTTTCTGCAATGTTTATAGAATTTGTCAAAAGAACCATTGTACAATCATTTAAAAAAAATGAATGTACACACCACATACCTTGCCGCGGGAAACCTGTGGCAACAACGTCTTCAGAATTTTGCGGAGTATATATTCGAGACGAATACGAACCGCACTCACTAACAGCACGTACAACAGCTTCAGAATGATTGTCAGCATTTCCTGCTCGATGTACTGTCCGTGACTGAAAGTCAAGAACCAGTGGTTCACGCAACGTTACTGTAAGAAGAAGAAAAGCATTCATCAACTTTAGCAGCTACATTTTCATTTAATTAAACAGAGGTATAAAACTACTGTCAACAACTACCTCCGTGAACGTTAGCAACCACGGACTGAAGAGAAGGCTGCACCCAGGTTGTTTGATGTGAACATAAGTTTTCATGAACAATAGTTGCATCTATGGTGTCTGAACGAACGAAAGGAACGGACTGATCAACCTCTTGAACTGCTACACATCTCTTTTTCAAAAAAGCTAAAGAGCTACCCATAAAATGTGGATGAGGATCACACTGGTGACCGTCTGAATCAGAAGGTTCAGTCACACGCCTACCACTATCGTTCAAGAAAGATTCTCCCAGATCGCATGCTTTCCTTTTTAACATATTCACCGAACGGTCCTCATATTGTAAACCCAAATCACCCACAGATGTGCACACGTCTGAGTCATGCCTGTACCTCTTCTCGTTACTTTCTAACAAAGGCAGACTTACACATTCTGCTTTCCTTTTGAAAGGATTTAACACACAAACGGTACGTTCCAAGGTACAAACCTCGTCCCTTTTCCTTTGTTGTCTACCATAGAGGTATGGATCATCACCGCCGGAGGTCGTTCAACACCTAAATTCTGAACGTTTTCATTTACGCCTAAGATATGCCCACTAACCTCATTGGCAGCCTCATGAAAATGACAGTCATACGAACTACTATACGAAGACTACTACTCTCAGAGACCTCGTCACATACAACCACACCAACATTTTCAACAGCCATACGTTTCCGTTTCAAGTTATCTGATCCCATTCCTCCCTCATAAGACTCCGTACCAGACACACGTTTAGGCAAAACACCACTAACAACCTCATATGGAACCTCAGGAGCCTCACTTGACAATCCCGTTTGAGGTAAAATATCCACTATGCCGCGTTTTTTGGAAGGTCTCTCTTAGTTTTCATAGCTTAAAGCTTAACATTAATGAGATAACCGATGTGTAAAAAAAACTTAAACATTAACCTTAACAGATCCACAACCACTTTTATTAGCAAAAACTTGTTGAACACCCATGTAGGCATTTAAAACAAAAAACACGGTAACCCTACCAGATCTACAACCAGGTTAACTAACAAACACTTTTCCAGCATGTATATGTCAACAAAGATAACAGTCACGGAATTAGAGCATATAAATACACCGAGAAATAACTGCCACAATTAAGCAACCACAACTCACCTGCTAGTCGAAATTAACATGCAAAACAAAAAAAAAGTGAAACAAAGTATACCTACCAATACCCTAAGATGCAGTTACGTGTGTCGGTTGCTTCACCTAGAAGAAATGCATTCACCAGAAGCTAATGGAACATCATATCATCTATAACCTTCAGCTACCTCCACTACGTAATCAGACTGAAAGAAAGCGCAGAAAATGGGCCATTGATGGGCTTATTGCACGGGCCACAAGTTTTAGAATATAATATTGACCTGGTTCTTTTTTTTAATGTTTGACCGACCATGTAAATTAGTATATTGTATTAATACTCAAAAAATGCCCAAAAATCATCCTTCTTATTTATTACTCCATCATTCACGACAAACCAAAGGCTTTTTTTTTTGGGGAGTGATATTTCCACGGAAGGTTTTGATACATCCACAGAATTTTAATGCAAATTTACTATTATGTCCCAACAATTTAGTTAACCCAATCCTTTACCCACTTACCTACTTTTCACTATTCCGATTTGTCATTTCTCCCTGATTGCATTAGGCTATGCACAGTCGACCGGCAAAAGTCGATCGATCGTGAATTCCGACTCCAACCGACCGACTTCTAGATCGGTTGCTTCCTTTGTGGAGTATCGGTCGAGTTTGAGGACAAGGGAATATCGGTTGTATAGTCGACGGACTTTCAAACACACACAAACATATTTAAAAAAAAAAAAAAAAAAAAAAAAACCTTTTCATCGACTGTCACACTTTGGTCGCTTCTGGTCGCTGGAGAGAGAAAGTTGACGTGGCACCCATGACCCAAGTCGTTTGGGTCAACGACTGTGCATAGCATTACAAGTAACATTACAGTGGTACTTTTTAGGGTAAAGACCATAAAATAACAACGTACTTTCTTCATTTTGCCGAGATGAAACACTAACTTTTTTATAAACATTTAAGCCAACCAAACTCAATTTCTTTGTCCTAATATCATCCAAACTCTCTTTATTTGTCCTAATATCAACAAAAATATATCTGATTTTCCACGTGTAGCTCATTTAATTTACACCTGTATTATTTAATAGTTTTATTATCCTAGTCATTAAAAAAAAAATCCACGTTGGTTTCCGCTAAAAAAATCAACCCTATTTTACCCAATATATACTTCACCCCGTCACTTCCCACTATACACTTTTTTTTAACTAAACCCTAATTTTTTTCTCAAAACGATTCAATCCCAATTACATGAAATTGATTTGAACAACTAGCGTAATGACTGAAGGTATGCATTATAGAATGATCAATTTGTATTTTTAACTGTTATTATGTAAAGCCTTAATTTATGATGTAACCCTATTACACTAAAACAGAAACCCCCAACACAAACAAGATAACAATTGACTTCAAAATTAAGCAACTTTTTTGACTTTTCTTCATTTGAACCTTAAGTTGCTCCATTTCAACAGCCAAAACAGCAAGTTTCTCTTGGCTTGTTACTTCATTTTGCACTTGAACCCTTTCGTAAGGAGTCAAAGTCTTGTACATCTCATACAAATGAGCTTTGTACCATTCATTGTCTAACTCAGGATCACACCAATCCCATACTATACACTTGCTTACACCTGTTTTCTGCAATCAAAATTAAGTGATGTTAGCATAAAAGAGTTACATAATCAACATTCGAGCAACTTACATATCTGTTAGGGCAACAAACGAAACGTCTTGCAGGGTTTGAAGGGGTCCAAGAGGTGAGAGACATTAGAGGAAGCCCGCATTTGCACTCAATTGACGACATCCTGCAATTGAATTAGAAATTAGGGTTTATCAAATGGGAAATTCGTGTTTTGATTTGGGGGTAAAAGACCAAACGGGTTTATAAAAGAGGGAAGATTTTTGGGTTTGGTTCGGGGTTTTTTTTTTGGGTATTATAATATGCCATGTAGGCAAACGGGCATGGCCAGGTGGAAATATCAAGGATTTAAAAATATATATATATTACGTGGAAAAGCAAAAATATATTTTTGTTGATATTAAGACATAGAAAATAAGTTTGGTTGGCTTAAATGTTTATAAAAAAGTTAGTGTTTCATCTCGGCAAAATGGAGAAAGTACGTTGTTATTTTATAGTCTTTACCCTACTTTTTACTAGTATTGATTTATTTGATTATTATTTTTATTATTTAACTTATTTTGCAATGTAAAGAACATTCATATACGTCACACTTTAAGTCAATAAGTCATCATGATCAACTATTGCGAATGTCTTATAAAAAAGACCAACCTTCAATAATCATCATAATAAATTTCTACGCTTGAAAGTTGAAAGCGATTGTAGAGAAAAACAAGCAGTGGCGGAGCCAGAAAAAGTGATTACAGGGGCATCGAGTAATAAGAGTATAAAAGCATGTTAAAAAGTGTATTCTTTAGGTGTAATTTCGAGCCGGGTCGGGTCGGGTTTTATTACATGGGAGAATAATAGGTGTAGGTGTCAAATATATGCCGATTGGTAACTTTTTTTTTTTTTACCTTTCGCTTCGTTCTCGAGTTCTTTTTTGAAAGAAGAATAATTCTTACATTGTGTATTTTTTTGTCAGGATACGATTAATTAGGACGGAGGGAGTAATATACTTAAAAAAAATGTGATCATTATGATACAATTGAATTTAAATCCTAAAAATACTCATTACTAAAATATTAATTTTAATAGTTAAATTAACATCATATATTGATATATTAAACCTAAACAATGTTTTAGTTTAAAAGATTGTACAGTAGTAAATTTTAATAGAGCTGTATATATCGAAGATATGTGTTACTTAGACCAAAAAAAGAAAAGAAAAAAGTATTACGTATTAAAATATTGTTAGATCAAAGAAATGTTAAGACTTTTTGTTTCCCACTTGCATGCCCCAATGACCAGTCTCTTTTCATCTTCCCCACTTTCCTTCTTCATCTTCCCCACTTTTTATTCCATATTTTCCGACCAAACAAAACCACCAGAAAAACTGGTTTTAAAATTAGTTGGCACTCTTTTTTAATTCTCAGTGAATGACGAGGGCACTCCGATTATCAAGCTGAGGGCACTAGACTTTTTTTCTGCCAATTTGATATTTTTACTACATGATCTTGTGTGTCTACGAGAGGTTTGTTGGGGGCAACTCCCCCAGTACACTTACTGTGGCTCCGCCCCTGGAAACAAGTAATCCACTTTCCACTCCAACACATACATGATGCATGATTTATTATTTGCTAAGATGTACATGTATGAAAAGAGTTGTGATGCAGTTAGCATCGAAAGAGACATGATGGCAGAGATGGGTTAACTACGATGTAGGGGTATAACTGTAAATTTATACTAAATTTCTGTGGATGTATCAAAACCTTCCGTGAAAATAACAATTCTCTTTTTTTTGTGGTATCTAAGGCTGAACACACTCCGACGGAGACAATCGGTCGGTCGCCACATAAAGAGAAAACCGACCGATACTAAACTCGGTCGCTTGTGATGCTAGGGGTCGGTCGCTAGGCCATGAAATGCAATATCGATCGTTACAACGACTGAGTTTAAAGCTTGCATCATTCATCACAATTCCAGCTAATAACCGTTGCATTAAATAAAAAAAAAAAAAAAAAAAAAAAAAAAAAAAAACCTTTTCAACCTTATAAATACCCACATCAAACACACATCTAAACACACAATTTCAAACACAGTTCAAACAACTTCTCATCCATATTCAAACAACATTTCTATCAATACCTTCAAACACATTTTTTTAATTATGTCTTCGTCTTACGAGCAATTATTAGGTTCTTCGTCTTCCGACGATGATGAAGTTCTGAGTGAGTTTCTTGAGTTCGGGAAGTATGCTTAGAACGCTTACCAAGCATTACAGCCAAAAGTTCAACGAAGGTACATACGCAGGGATCATGATGGTGATCATAATCGTTTAGTGGCGGCATACTTCTTTGAAAACCCGCAGTTCGACGAAAGAACATTCCATCGGCGATTCCGAATGAGCCGAGAACTTTTCACAGAAATTGTTCGAGAGGTAACCGATTATTCTCCTTATTTTCAACAAACTCTTGACGCTATGGGCGTACCTAGTATTAGCTCATTGGTCAAGTGTATTGTGGCAATTCATCAATTAGGATACGCGGCCGTTCCTGATTCTCTTGACGAGAATCTGGCAATAGCTGCAACAACATCCCGTGAATGTCTCCGTAAGTTTTGCACGGTTATCATGGAGTTATATGGTGCTGAGTATTTGCGAAAGCCCACGTATACTGACCTTGAAAGATTATATGCTCATCACGAGCATAAGCATGGGTTTCCTGGGATGATGGGAAGCATTGATTGTACAAGTTGGGAGTGGGAGAATTACCCAAATGGTTTGAGAGGTCAATATGCTAGGGGTGATCATGGGCCACATCCATTCATTTTATTGGAAGCGGTCGCCTCCCAAGATTTATGGATTTGGCATGCGTTCTTTGGTGTCTCCGGTATGAATAACGACATAAACGTTTTACGTCGTTCACGTGTTTTCAATGATATCAAATCTGGGAGAGAATCAGACCTTGAATTCGAGGCTAACGATGTACAATATAAAAGGGGATATTATCTTACTGACGGGATATATCCACAATGGTCCGTGCTTATTAAATCCATTTCAAATCCTCCCACGGGTGATGAAAAAATAATATTGTACAAGAGGAAGCACGAAGTAGCAAGGAAAGATGTGGAACGGGCTTTTGGTGTGTTGAAGAAGAAGTAGAAAATGCTTAAAGTTCCAGCTCGAGGGCTACACAAAAAGGATCTCCAAGATATTATATATACATGTATCATATTACATAATATGATTATTCGACACAAGCAGCGAGCGATATGTCCTACACGGTTCGAAGATGAGGGCCATCAGGATCACGATCCCTTAAGAACGCATGAAGAATCGTTAGTAGTTACCCAGGAGATTATTGACTAATCAACTCATCTAAACTTAAAATCTGATTTGATTGAACACATTTGGAGAAATTGTAGAAATCAAGTCAATCAAAGGAATGAAAACGAAGACGGTAGTGATGGTGACGATGAGGACGACGATGAAGAATTTTTGTAATGTTTTTTTTTTTTTTTTTTTTTTTTTTTTTTTTTTTTTTTTTTTTTTTTTTTTTTAATTTGAATAATTTACTTAATGTTTTTAATGTTTCATTGAATAATATATGTAATGTTTTTTTTATTAATGAATTTTAAGTTTTTTTTTAAATGTTTGACTAAAAAAAAATCGGTCATCGACTGTGGCAGGTCGGTCGCTTCTGGTCGTCGAAAAGAGAAAGCTGACGTGGCAGCCGGTGACCCAGGTCGCTTAGGTCACCGACTGTGTCCAGTCTAATAGTTTCAACGATGAAACGATAATATTTTCTTTCAACAATACACAAGTATCAACATTTCTCTTTGACCTTTCTTTTAAACAAATCATTATCTATTATATAATAGAGCGTCACAAAACGACTACAGTGGCGCCGTTTCGGGCTCACTGTGTCGTTGTGGGCCCCTGCCTTTTCCCTTCCGTTTCTTTTGGCCTATATTACCTACTCACTTATTTTGTGCAGCTTCTCGCGTCTTCTTTGCTGCTACGTCTCTTCTCGCTGTGGTTTTTTTGGTAGTTGTGTGGTTCTTCTTCTCGAAGTTCCATCAGTGCCAGTAATCATTGTTCCGGCCAGGTAGCTTTGTTGTTTGTGCACTTCTTCCTTTGGGCTTATGTGTTGATGGGTTTTTTTGTATTGATGGGGTTTTTTTTTCTCTCTCTCTCTTTCTCCTTATATATGTTCAGGTGTGGGAATCCTCAAGATTATTGTTTCAGCGAATCAGGCGGTGATAGGTTTGTGTGTTTGTACGTTTGTCTGCCTTTACGTTTGTGTATTTCTTCCTTACCCTTTATGTGTTGATTTGTTTTTTCTTTTTTTGTTGTTTTTCATGCCTGTGCCTGATGTATAAGAACTAAGATTGTCCTTAATTGCTCTGTCTGATTTGTGTCTTTATCTATAAGAACTAAGAATAAACGTGTATTGGATTTGTGTTTTTAACCATAAGAACTAAGAGTGAACCTGTGTCTTATAACTAACAATAAAGTTATTTATTAAATATGAGAAGTAAGAGTAAGGCTGTCCGTAGAAATAGTTGTGACCAGTCGTTCGAGGGAAATGGGTCTGTTAGAGGTGATGTTGGTGAAGGGTTGCGCCCTGGTGGTGTTATAGATGTGACTGCTGATTTAGATGTTAATAGCATTGCCGGGTTTCTGACGATTGATACGCCGACGTCGGTTTTGGAAAGTATAATGATCCCTGCATGTGATATTGCCGAATTCATGTATGGCGACGATTCCTTATATTGTGGCAACACCTTACGCAACAATTCTGTTCCCATGAACGATGTCCCTGCTATGTCTGCGAAATCTTTGAATGGTATATCAATTAATGAGCCTCAGCAGGATTCTTTTGCTGGATTTCCAAATCCCATAAGTTTCGCAGGAAAAGGGAAACAGAAGTTGGATGATGTCTCGCCATCAACAACAGCTGGTATTGTAGCCTTTGTGATTATAGTTTCTTTATATATGTATCCTATTCATGCGTATAGTGTTTTTGATACATTTCCCGTTTGCAGGGTTACATTGTGTGGATGCGTGTGTTCCAACAGATTCGAGAATTATCCAATCTTCCGATAATATTGTGTATCTTCTATTTTTTCAGTTTTCTTCTTCTTTGTTTCTTTATGTTTTCTTATGTGACATTCTTAACATATCAGATATTCGAGTGGATGTAACAAGCCATCCGGATTCTAATAGCGGTGGTGGGTTTCTGATGATTAATGCGCCCAACTCGGTTTGCGAAAGTATAATGATGCCTGCGTGTGACGTCGCTGAATTCATGAATGGCGATGATTCTTTATGTTGTACCAATATCTTGCCTCATAATTCTGTTGGAAGTGATGTTGTTCCTGCAATGCCTGGCAGATTTTCCAGTGGTATATCAATTAATGAGCCTGACCAGAGTTATCAACGTAACTTCACAGATCGTATGGATGTTGCTGGAAAAGGGAAACAGAAGGTCGATGATGTGCCGGGAACTGGTGCTGTTGCCAACAACTGGTGCTGTATATTTTTTATTGTGCTTTGTTTCTGTCTATATTTTATTCATGTTTAGGGTCTTTCTGACGGACTTTCCATTTGCAGAATCGTGTTATATGAATGCATATGTTCCAACATATTCAGGAACTGTCCAGCCTTGCGGTAATATTGTGTATGTTATATTTTTTATTTTTGGCCTGCTTTTTTTTGTTAATGTTTTCTTACGTCACATTGTTGTCATAGGCGAGATTGGAGTAGGAAGTAGCAATAGCTTCGCGATGGATACCGGCGATGGTCAGTAATAATTTTTTACTTATAATATTTCTTTAGATGCATCATCCGTTCGTATACCTCAACTTTAGTTGTTTTCTCACGTGTGTTTATCTTTTGCCATTGTTTTAACAGTTGAATGTCAATCTCCACCCATTCCATCTTTTAATAGTGACATACAGTTTCAATGTGTTTCCTCACCTGGCGGTGGCATTCGTCAAACACCTGCAAATCCTATATCCAGTATTCGGGAAGCTGCAAGAAGGCAAAGGCAGGCGGACAGAATGAGACCTCCTACTAGGCATCAGTGTACAGGTACTATTAAATATGTCTTCTTACTATATGAATCTTTCTTTCTGCTTTTCTTTTGCGTTGTTTTTTCCTTTTAACCTCTTTTCCCCCGCTTTACAGGGCCACCAGATACGTATTGTCTTTAGGCGCATGTGACAGACGCTGCTGCCATTGCAAGGCAATGTTTTGGTTTGAAGAAAGAGTTAAACATGGAAGCCGTAGGTTTCCAGCCTATCGGAGATGTTGTATGGATGGTCAGGTGGTTTTGCGGCGGCAATCCGAATACCCTGCATATATCAGACAGTTGTTCACGAACCGGTACTTCATGGAGAATATCAGAGCTTACAACTCAATGTTCGTTGGGAGCTCAGATTGATGAATCAGTTAACAGAGGCCGTGGCCCATATGTCTTCAAAATATCGGGGCAAATTTATCATTGGATATGTGGCCTTTGCCCACCTGGTAACACTGATCCAGCTTCTTACAGTTATATATTTTTGACACACAAAATGAAGTACGGAATCGGTTAAGCCACTTTGAAGATAGTGGTCAAAGTTTAAGGCCAGAAATTGTTGAAGGTTTAATTCATCTTCTGGATGAGCATAACCAGTTGGTTCGTATATTTAGGACAGCACGAGACCTGCTGACTGTTGAAGACATTCCTGAGTTCAAGATACGATTATTTGCAGTCAAGGGTTCGCGCCAGCATGAGTTGCCTTCTGGAGATTCTATTGGGGCTATTGTTTATGAAGGAGGTCCGGATACAGGAACTGAATACGATATCATTATTCAGAAACGTGCCGGTGAGCCGCAAAGAGTCAGTAAATTACACCCTTGCTATATGTCATTTCAGTTTCCGTTGCTGTTTATCTTTGGAGAATATGGATTCCACGTTGGTCTACGGTTATGGAACCCGAGTACTCAAACCTTAGAAGAGAGCAAAAAGATGTCCATGAAGATGTACTACGCGTATCAGTTGCATGATCGATTTGAAGAATATAATCTACTCACAAGATCTGGGAGGCTATTTCAACAATATGTTGTTACAGCTTATTGTAGCGTGGAACAATATCGGTTGGATTACATTCGAGAACACCAGAACGATATCAGAAACGATTATCTTTCAGGGGTATATGATGCAATTTCACGGGGTGATCGAAATGATTCTGATGTAGGAATGCGGACAATCCTTCCTGCATCATTCGTTGGTCGGCCACGGTATATGTACAGTCACTATCTTGATGTACTCGCAATTTGCCGGGTTCATGGAAACCCATCTATCTGCATCACTTTTACGTGCAATGTTAGATGGCCAGAAATTACAGAATACATGGAAGAGTTCCCAGATATCAGTATTGTTGATAGGCCAGATATTGTTGACCGTGTTTTCGAGCAAAAAAATCCACCTTCTGATTGCATACCTACGTGACAGGAGGCCTTTTGGATCAGTGGCAGCGAGTAAGTTCCAATCTCTATTAACACGCACCTGTATATAAGTCCTTTTGATTGTATCGGACTAATTTTTTCGGTCAACTTTTCAGTTTTGTACACATTTGAATTTCAAAAACGCGGTCTGCCACACTGTCATTTGTTGTTATGGATAAAAGAGTCTTCAAGGGTGCGCACCCATGCGGATATCGATCGATATATATCGGCTGAGCTACCTGCTAGGGACATTGATCCAGAAGGTTATCAGATTGTTAGCGAGTTTATGATGCATGGTCCGTGTGGTATTGCTAATAGATCGGCGTCGTGTATGAAGGGTACTGATACATGCACAAAAGGGTTTCCTAAACCATATGCCAACGCCACATCCATTGACAAGAACGGGTAAGTGCATTACCGTAGGCGTCCTTGGGGCGATGTCACCACCATTCAAAATGTTGAGTTAGATAATAGCTATGTTGTACCATATAACATGCTGCTTCTTAGAAGGTTTTATGCACATATAAATGTAGAATATTGTGAATGGACAATGCTGATTAAGTATTTTTTCACGTATATTTCAAAAGGTACAGATCGGATAGTCACACAGATAACAAGATCTATTGGAGACACGGCGTCAACTAGCCAAGCGCCTGCAATTAGAATTGACGAAATAAAGGATTACCTCGATGCAAGATACATAGGCCCACATGAATCATGTTGGCGGTTGCTGGGATTTGATATTCACTATAGGGATCCAGCGGTGCAGATACTCGTTGTTCATCTTGAGAATATGCAGCGTGTGACTTTCAGAACAGATGAAAGTTTAGAATCTGTTGTTGAAAATCCGAGTAACAAGAAAACCATTATTACAGAATGGTTAGATTTTAATGCTCGATCTACGCTTGGTCATCACCTGACATATCTAGACTTTCCTTCTGAATTTGTTTGGAATGGTCCTCAAAGGTTTTGGTCGCCTAGACGAAACCTTAACAAGCCATAAATTGGTAGATTAGCATACATACATCCCAGCGCTGGTGATTTATTTTACCAAAGGCTTTTGCTATGTCATCAGAAGGGATGTGCATCTTTTCCGGCTATACGTACAGTGGAGGGTCGGCTTTATCCAACTAACAAAGCAGCATGTGAAGCAATGGGTTTATTGACAGGTGACGGAGAATGGTCGCTTGCTCTTTTAGAAGCAGCCTTAACAGCTACAACATCAGAAATACGACAACTTTTCTGTCAGATCCTTATCTTTTGTGATGTCGCTAATCCGATAAGTCTTTGGAATAACCATTGGAGGTTTATGAGTGATGATATACCTAGAATATTGTTACAGCTGTTGCACATACCTGAAGTTAACTTGACTGATGAAGAACTGCAAAATGGGATTCTTTATGAGCTAGAAGGTATTCTTAGGTTTCATGGAAAATCAGTAACAGAATTTGGTATGCATCTCCCTACACGACGTCTGCTTGACATCCTGCAAAATAGAACAGTTATGGAGGAACGAAGTTATGATACATAAACTATGGCTGCTGAAAGAGATCGACTGGTGCCAAATCTTAATACTCAGAAACGGCAACTTTTTGCTACCATTGTCGAAGGCGTTAGAAATAACAGACAGGAGCTCATTTTCGTGTATGGTTACGGTGGGACTGGAAAGACTTTCATCTGGAAGAGTATAATTTACGCACTACGAGCAGAGCGAAAGATAGTTCTTGCAGTGGCCTCTTCCGGAATAGCTTCACTCTTGCTACCCTCAGGCCGCACTGCTCATTCAATGTTTAAGTTACCGCTTGATGTCACAAATGAGTCTATGTGCACTGTAAAAAAACATACCAAGCTGGCTGATCTACTGATCCAGGCAGATCTGATAATTTGGGACGAGGCACCTATGAATGATCGTAAATGTTTTGAAGCACTTGATCGGACCTTGCGAGATCTGTTAGATCGACCAACGGCTGTCTTTGGCAACAAATCAGTGATCCTCGGAGGGGACTTCAGACAAACTTTACCAGTGAAAAAAAAAGCTACAAAACAACAAATTATTTCTTCATGTATCACTGAATCCTATCTCTGGAAACACTTCAAAGTTCATTTGTTAACAGAAAATATGCGACTAACAAGGATACAACCATCTTCCCAACAGTTGCTTGCCACCGCAACATTTTCCAATGGTTAGTAGACGTAGGGAACGATACTATTGGTGAACCAGATGAATCAGATCCTGAAGACACCTCATGGATACATATACCTGACATGTATTGTATTCCAGATAGTGAGGACGCGAGGATGCAGCTTATACAGTTTATATATCCTGACACCATTCTTCAGTCACCGACTGCCGAGGACTTGCAAGAAAGGGCGATTGTTTGTCCAAAAAACGAAACTGCCGACGCCATTAATGCAGATGTCTTGCAGATGTTGTCTGCCAACAGTCATGTATATGCAAGTAACGACGAAGCTATACCACGCAGACACGATGGGGGAGCCACAGAATTACTATATCCAACAGAGTATCTTAATACACTCTCATTCACAGGAATTCCACCACATAAGCTTGAATTGAAAATAGGCGCACCTGTTATGTTGCTCAGGAACTTGAATTTAGCTGGTGGCCTTTGCAATGGCACACGTATGATCGTAACCCAGATGCTTGCTAGGGTGATTGAAGTTAGAATTGTTACCGGTACTCGCATATTACAAAAAGAATTCCTTCCTCGGATCATGTTGTTTAACAGAGATGAGCATCTGCCATTTATATTTAAAAGGAAGTAGTTCCCGGTCAAAATATGCTATGCAATGACCATTAACAAGAGCCAAGGCCAGTCATTGAACAAGATAGGCGTCTACCTGCCAGAACCTATATTTGGTCACAGTCAGCTATACGTAGCACTGTCAAGAGCCACATCTCCTGAAGGGTTAAAAATCCTCATCAAAGATCAGGCTAACAGACCATTAAATACAACGAAAAATATCATCTACAGGGACTTTTTAGAAAATATTATCAGATACCAGGTCTTATTCATATCAAACATATCATCCATGTTCTTTGTTGTTTTCAAGTTAGTATTTATGCACACAAGCCGATAGCAAGCACGAAGTTACATAATATTTTACAGTTTTTATTAATTCTTTAGCCTATCACTAAAGCACAGATGAATGAACCCATATAGGATCTAATATATTCCTTTAAGCCTTGCAAACTATATGTCTCCTAGCTATATTTTTACAGATTTTTTCGTCTATTGCTAAAGCCTAGGTGAGTTAACCCATATAGGGTCTAACATCTTATTTTAGCCCTTGCGGGTTGTATTTTTCTTAGTTATATTTTTATAGCTTTTATTGGCCACTGGTAAAGGCCAGGTCAGTAAACCTATATAGGCTCGCACATATTTTACCACCATGCCTATACTCATGAAAAATTGTGCACAAATTTTGCTACATCTGAATTCACAGTTACATGTGTGGCCCTATAGAGAAGAGAATAGACCCACCCTTTTATTATGTTCTAAGAATGGATACCTTCAGAGGCTTCCTTGGTGCGCGAGTGCTTCACAGACTCTGTCCATTTACAGAGACCACAACCATGTATCTTTTTACAGACTCTTTAGCCTATTGCTAAAGCCCAGGTCAGTGAACCCATATAGGATCTAATATATTCTTTTAACCCTTGCACATTGTATGTTTCTTAGCTATATTTTTGCAGATTTTGTCGCTTATTGTTACAGCCCTGGTCAGCGAACCCATATAGGGTCTAACATCTTATGTTAACCTTTGCGGACTATATCTATGTTAGTTATATTTTTACAGATTTTGTTGGCTACTGCGAAAGGGCATCTCAACGAACCCATATAGGGTGACACATATTCTACTAGCAAATCTATATTGGCGAGAAATTGTTCACGGATTTTGCTACATCCGATTTCACAGTTACATGTGCGGCCCTATAGAGAAGAGAATAGACCTACCCTTTTATTATGTTCTAAGGATGGATACCTTCAAACGCTTCTTTGGCGTGTACTTTCAAAAGCCTAGAAAGACAACCACCGAGTACTTCACAGACTATGCCTGTTCACAAGGAACACAACCATGTATCTGTTTCCATGTACTAGCAATACATTTTTCAAAGTAAGGTAAACTTATACTAGCCTTGCCCCTCCTGACACCAACAATGATGTGGTGGTTACTTGAACACAGATTATTGTTTATGCATTTTTGTTAATAACTATCTTTATTTACTTATTATACCCGTTTAGATACGATCTCATTTATCATTGCATTGTTACGGTACAGGAAAATGTCACATGACACAACACTGGCAGCAATAGCAAAATCTGCAGGAAAAAGGCCAGCTGCAGATCTGGAAATTGTTGGGGTTGCTAATCTGAGACCATCAGACATAGGAAAAGCCATACGTGTGCGCGTATATCGTAAATGGATAGTTACATCCACCAGAAGAGAAAAGCAGCCGACCCTCAGTGTTATTTTACTTGATCAACAGGTGATGTTAGTCTGCACAACCCCTTTTAATACGCATTAAATTACCCAGCCTTGGTATCTATATTTTTCTATTGTATTATAGGGTGGAGCTATACAGGCAAATGCCGAAGGCCGCGAGCAGGCAAGATTTGATAATATACTTGAAATAAATGCTACATACACAATCACCGGATTTGGTCTTCTGGAACCAAAAAAATAGATGCAGACGTTGCCTAATCACTTCACTTTGATATTAGGAAGGCTCACAGATGTTCAGCGGTATACTGGAAATGGATTTCCATTACATCATTTCAACTTTATCTCATACAGTGAGTTGCCTCGCCGTGCAGACAACAACACTGCCATACTAACAGGTATATATCACTATTACTGTCAAACATCCATTAAAAAACACTATAACCGCACATTACGTCGCTGCAGATTACATAGGTTGCGTCCTTTCTGTTGGTGACGTGCGTGAACCAAGGCAGCCCAGTCAAAAACAAGTTGTTTGGAGAGACATCATACTTAGAAACCTAGAGTAAGTCGTACGAACTCCTTTTAAATAACAATCATTGTAAATGACAATTCACTAACACATTTATCCATGTGCAGAGGAGACAAAGTCAGATTCACCATTTGGAATGAGAGAGCTAGAAGCTTTGACACTAATGCCTTCGAAAATGAACCTAAACCAACTGTCATGGCCGTCAGTTCATGCTGGGTAAAAACATACGGAGGTAACATTCTTGACACATACCCACATTTAAAACAAATTCACAGGATAAATTCTAACAAACACACAAATAAATGCAGGGTTGCAGCTTTCAAGCACGCCTGCAACCTACTACTGTTTCAACCCTCCTATCCCTGAAACTGATTATATCCTAAGCATGTAAGTTGCTTTAACAAATAATGATACCTGATTTTGGAAACAACTAGCTAACCTAGAATATCCTTATAGGTACGAACAATTGGTCGCGCGACCAGTTATACAGAATGTGCGCATATACCGCTATGATAACATAGAGGATGAAAAGAGAAGAAACAGGGTGACAATAGATGAGCTTCTGCGAGAAGACCCTAGAAATAAAACAGTAAGTATTCCTGTCAACCTTAAAGCCAAGAGAACCTTCTAAAAATACTAATGTGTATATATTAGTTGTGCCGAGTCGATCTGTGACCTTTTTTTTCTCATACTAGCTGCATATCGATTTATGACAACAGCAACTTATAATATGTTATTACACATATGTTCATAGGTGTTTCAACCCTTTGTGCCTCTATTGATTACTTATTTCTTCATGCTATACTGCTTTGTGTTTTACAGAACGTTAGATTCACAGTCGTTGCAACAATTGAAGAAGTTGTCGTTGGCATACCGTGGTTTTTTCGCAGATGCCATGATTGTAGGCGCAAAATCTTTGACGACCGCCCACACACACATTGTGAGATGCCAGATCCAACACAGCCAAATGATTACAGGTACAAATAACCAAAAAATGTCTATAAACAACACAGCCTGCCTAATAAACTTACCTATGTTTATTACCTATGCAGCTACTCCTTTAGGTTACTGATATCTGACAACACTGGAGTGTTAACGTTAACATGTTTCAGCAATGAAGCACACTCAATGGTAACATAAGTCAACAAAGTTATCTCGGAAGAAGGTCATACAGATCCATATACACTCTCGCCACATTTGACTGCACTGGAAGGAACCATTCATTTGTTTCAGCTGCACTTCTCGACAGACTCCATCAAAGGAAACCAGGTCTATGTGCTTGATACAGTGATGGAGACTGGTCCGCACCTGCTGCTACCGCCTGAACAACCCCTTGCTGTTAACTCAACAATCAAGCCTAATGAAAGCCTCTTGCTAACAGGACCAAAACCTGATTCAGCAGTTGAAGAAGGTTGGGATTTCACAAGCTCTTCTCTCTTTCGTGTGCTTGGTGACTTTTTTATCCATGATAATTAACTGAACTCTATCAGGTACTACTTCCGAACCTCCGGTTACCAGTGCTTCGCCTGAATTTTTGCAAGCATCTACTCCTGTTACAATAGAGGCTGCCGACCATTGGCAGGAACAACCGGCAAAGGCTGAAGTGCCAAGAACGTCTGCTCGAAGGCCCCTCTTCACAGACAATGCACATGAAAATACAGGTAGTGCAGCTAAAAAAACAAAGCCAGTTGTCCGCAAATAACTCAAGTTCCAGATGCGCTAGCTTTTTAATGGTTTAGAACAATAAAACATTTACTATCAGCTGTAATGTGGCATTTAATGTAAACTTTTAATACAACCTTTTGCTTATGTAAATTGCCGTTGATTATTGCCCCGCCGCGTTGCGGCGGTTCATAGCCCTACTCGTTATAAAAATCCAAACTCCTCTTAATTTATTAACTCTTTCAACAAATGTTCTAAAAAAAACTAAATCATACAAAAAAATAAAATAAAAACAAGTATCTAAAGTGTGGGAAAATAAAATAATCGGTTAATCCATGAGTTGGAAAAGTAAAAACAATAGATATTCAAAAGAACCAAAAATCCTCTATAATAATCATATCTACACAATTAATCTATTCATTATCACATAATAAACCAAAAGCTGACGTGGCAGCCGGTGACTCAGATCGCTTAGGTCACCGACTGTGTCCAGTCTAATAGTTTCAACGATGAAACGAGAATATTTTCTGTCAACAATACACAAGTATCAACATTTCTCTTTGACCTTTCTTTTAAACAAATCATTATAAAAATCCAAACTCCTCTTAATTTATTAACTCTTTCAACAAATGTTCTAAAATAAACTAAATCATACAAAAAAATAAAATAAAACAAGTATCTAAAGTGTGGGAAAATAAAATAATCGGTTGCCGTCAACCACTATTAATCCATGAGTTGGAAAAGTAAAAACAATAGATATTCAAAAGAACCAAAATCCTCTATAAGAATCATATCTAGGGCTGTTCACGAGCCGAGCCGAACCGAGCGGACCTTTGCTCGTGCTTGGCTCATTTACAAACCGAGCCGAGCCGATCGGCTCATTTACAACCGAGCCGAAAATCGAGCGAGCATTTTTCGAGCGGACATTTTTTCGAGCGAGCGACGAGCGGCGAGTTTTTCGGACAACCATAAATTTTGGTTGTTTCCTTTAATGTTCTCGCCGCCTAGTGATGATCGAGGTTCGACCGTCCGAGGATGACACTAAGTTTGAGGTCCGGTTGTCCGAGAATGAGGCTCAGGTTGAGGCCAGTGAGGCGATGAGCATACTACAGAGAACGATTGTCGCGTTGTGGCGTAGGTTGACAGCGGGAGACGATTGATGGAGGACAACTAATGGGAATAGGAAGTCAAGCATTTCTTTTCACGACTTAGGGTTTTACAATTAAACTTAGTGTTAAGGTATCATTGTGTTGACTGGGCCAGTAACTATAAATATAATTGTATATATTGAGTCAAACCCAATAGAGTGGTATGTATAAAATTATAAATATAATTATAATTAATGTGTATATATATAATTATATATATAATAAAGAGTTAACTACATTTTTGGTCCTCGTGGTTTACCGGGTATAACGATTTTGGTCCAATAGTTTCAAACGTAACGGATCTTGTCCTATTTTCGCTGACCCGTAACGGGTTTGGTCCAATTTTCGTTGACTGTTAGTTTGACTAGTTAAAAAAGCGTGAAATGACTAAAATACCCTCGGATGTTTGTAACACTTTTGGTCCATTTTTTTTATACACCTCTACACATTCCCACTTTGTTTCATTGCCTGGAAAACAAGCCATGGACCACGTATAACCCTTAAATCCATTTCCTACCACTATAGATCTCAACCAACACCATTGCATAGCTATAAACATGCTCTTTTCTGAAACTCCTAGTTTTTCTAGACGGTTGACCATTCCCCATAAGTTGCAGCCTAACATTTTCGATAATGATCTGAATCACAGTTTCAGCACTCTTTTTCTTATTTGAAAACATTCTATCATTCCTCTCCTTCCATATATGGTACACCACAGTAGAAAAAGTTAGACTTCTGGATACACTCCATATGGACTTATTGCAAGGTCGAGCAGCCATATATCATACAATATCTTTCCATTCATTTGGGAAACTCACAACATCCATTCTCATCTTTAAAACTCCCCATTCTTTTTTAGAGAATTCACAGTCAAAAAATAGATGCGTCTCGGCACGATTCTGGTTTTCTTCTTGTCTCTTGCTGCGTTTCCGGCTAACTCAAGCACCTATCAATAAACAATTTTCACAATCTCAATACATCTCAATTTTCACACAAAACATACTTTTGTTCCATCCTACTAGCTTCGATTCCACCAAATTCAACTCCACCAACACACCACCACCAACACTCCAAACATCTAAATTAGCAGATTTAAGGCCTAAACTATACCTAATCCCCACAACAAATTCACCATTATCTCTCTCAAAAAACCCAAACTCATCTAGCCTAAACCCCACACCCTTTTATCCACCAATAGGCAAAACCATATTAACCCTATCAGGTTTCAACACACAATCAGCAATAAACGAAGCCAAATCAGGCTCACTAATCGGCTTACAAGCACACTTTCACACTTTCCTCAACCAACTCACCCTCAAATTTCAGCTTTGCGCGCTGAAACTCAAGAAGCCGTCTCCCAAACACACTTCTTGAATCAGACCACACTTTTAAACTCACGATTATGTCACATTTTGGCTACCAAATCCATTTAATTATACACCTCAACTCTAGTTCCCCCACCCCACCACAACTTGCGTAAAAATTCACTAAACTCGTCCGCACAAACAAATTCCCACCAAACCCACATACCAAAACCCTCCCATGATACTTCTCACCAAAACCCACATACCAAGACATCATAACTTGAACAAGAAATTTGGGTCCACATTCTTCAATGCCTAAAGCTTGTGCCAATGAATCTGATAGAACCACATCTTTATTCAAGTAGCCGACATCAGATGTTGCAAACTACTCGACTCCCCATTCAACCTCTACAAAAAATCCATCTTCATTAACAGTCAACGATTTTAAAAGAAAAAAACAAAAAACAAAAAAAAGAAGGTGGTTCTTGATGTCTGAAATGATGGATCTAAATTGATGGGGTTGAAGAAGATGAAGGGTGGTGATGGATCTTGCATAGGAGGGTGGTGATGGATCTTGTGGTGTTATGTTTTTGTTGTGTTTTATGTGAAGATAAACTAAGGTGAAGATGTAGGTTAGTGTGTGTTTGACTGTGGTGATGGTGTTTTATGTGAAGATAAAATAGATAAAATGACTAATTTACCCTCTCATTTAACAGTCAACAAAAGTTTGACTAACGGCATTAACAAAATTGGACCAAAAGTGTTACGGGTCAGCGAAAATAGGACAAGATCCGTTACAAATGAAACTATTGGACCAAAATCGTTATACCCGGTAAACCACGAGGACCAAAAATGTAGTTAACTCTAAATTCTATTTATCTTCCTCAATCAATCTACACTCAGACCAAGTCCTGACCAAAGCTCACTGGCCATTGCAGTCATCAATTTTTCTTTTTTCAGATGATTTTGGTTCCGATTTCTTAATTTGGGGTTTTTTAAAAACTATCTTTCAATTAATAATTGGCGTAGCAAATATCAGTACTTTTTCTTAAGAATGTATCATAACGAAATTAAACTATATGCTTATAATTGCTTAAATAATCCGAACCACCCTCTTAGTTTTTCTTTAATTTGTTTTTCTTCAAATTGCTCTGCTTCTGCTTGCAGGCAGAAAAAAAATAAACATCCCAAACACCCTCTTAGTTGAGAATGCGTACATTACACATAATTTTATCCTTCATTTACTCACATACTTTTGTGCAGTATCAGCCACTCTGCTCATCAATTCTGTCTGCTGAGAATGCGTACGTTACACATAATTTTATCCTCATATGCTTTAATAGCTATCAATATAGTAGGGCCATCTCCATCTATTTATTTAACAACAAAATTTAAATTTGATTTCGTATGCTTTTAAACTTAACCAAGCCAAAGTAGGATTTTAGTTCCAGTATATTGTAAAACTGAATAAATTACATAGACCTTATTTGTGATATATCATACATTCATTATTCTCAATATTGCTAAGTGGTCACTTGGTGCATCTAAGTATGTAATAAATTTTGCTAACGGTCCTTAGACGGTAACATATGTGGTCCAAAATATGAAAGAAAATTAGTGCAAACGGAGATAGCTGAGACAAATGATATCAACAAGTGATGATTTTTGCTAATTTGACCAAGCCCCCTAAACTGTAAGCAAATGAACTTTTCTGGATTACTTTCATGTGCTTATCTGAAATTAAGTTGTTTAGAGTGTTAGGATGAAGTTGTTTGTCCGTTTATATTTAGAGTAAATAAGGTCTTAAAAATAAGTAATCCCAAACACCCCTGATTACAATTAGACAATTTATTTATATATGGTTATTAGTTAAAACCAAGATGACATGATAATGAGTTTCAAATGGCAATGGAAAACACCCCTAAATGATAAATGATTAAACCTTTTATATAGAATATCGGTATCGCTATATAGAATATCGGTTTACAATGAGTAGGCTTGATTGGTTATTTATGAGCTAAAAATTTGTTGCATTTTGTGGGAAGTTGCATTGTTAACCAATGGACAATTTTCAAGAAGTATAGCTCAACTTCCAACTGATCATAGAAAAAGAAACCACCTGCTCCTCTTCCTCATAAACTATTGCGACTGACTTGAAAATTTGATTATTCTGATAATAACTATGTAAAACATCGGATATTTGGATGTGCAAATTTGGTATCGTTATTAAGAATTGAAGAATAGATAATTAATTAACTACTACTATAGTTGTTTAAGGCGGTGTCTAGGCCTTATTTAAACTGTAATTACTTTAAACACTTATCCAAACACCCCCTGCATATGAACTTTTGTTTAACTGGCCCCTTTTGAAAGTTGCAGTTTTTGGAGAATTGTCAAGTTTAAATGCCTGTAAATAATTGTTTCCCTTTTGAAATTTGCATTTTTTGTTGGATTGTCATAGGGCTGATCATGTATATATTCCAAGCAGATCACGCACAGGTCCATAATTTGACATGCTACTTTGAGAATGTTATAGTGATGTTGTGTAAATTTCATTTCTTTTCAAACTCATTTGGTTAATTTTTAATGAAGAACGGATTTTTAATGGGCAACTTGAAAATCTTAGTTCTAAAAATCAGTGAGAACATCCTTTAATGCTCATTATATGAAAATGGATTATGGGTAATCTTTTATTTGATTATGCAATCATGCCAGGCTTATTTGCTGGGCTCAGTCGTGTCAGTAACAATCTCCTAATGGTTGTTTGCCGTAGGAAGTGTCTGCTGGTACTTTATTGGTCGATGATGCGGCTACTATATGTGTGGGATCAGCTGAGTTGAAACCTGATATGTGTCTAATTACACATATATTTTATATTGTTAAACCCACATAAACTGCCAAAAACACTTTGAAAGTCAAATAATACAGGAAATATCATTAAATTGTGTTTTTATGTGTTACAAATGCAAAAGGATTGAAAACTGATGAAAAACATGCAAAATACACATAATTTACAGTTTCAGTCCCTGATCTTTCACAAAATGGCAAAACTAGTCCCTGGATATTCAAATCATGTAAAATGTCATTTAAGGTCCTTAGGGATTCATAAGTTGTCAAACTTAGTCCTTGAAAGTTAAAATTGCAAAAATGACAACTTAGGTCCCTGAACTTTTAAAAATTGGCAAAATAGGTCCTTGGAAATTTAAAATGGAAAATAATTACATTTATGGTCCTTGGTTTATAATATGTTGCAGGATAGGTCCTTGAAGACACTTTGGAATAATTACATCTCAACCCCTCAACTATGCAGAATTACAAGTTTGGTCCTTGTGCTAAATTATCTAACCAAAATCCGGATCAAACTATAACCCTAAAACCTTAAATAAAAACAACCCAATCCATTCCCTTAACACAAACCCAGCCCACTCACTAATAATAACCAAGCCCAAAACCAATCCCTTTAAACCCGGCCCAACTTATTTTCGTTAATATCTCAGGGTCAAACCATCTTTGACCCGTCTCCTTCCCTCCACCTCACTGGTTTCACCCCGCCAAAACCACTCAGCCCACCATTTTCCACAATACCACCACCAATCACACCCTTATCCTGACAATCCACCCCCCCTCCTTAGCTATCTACTCACACCAACTCACCCACGTGAAGCAGAAAAGTTAAACCCACTTGGTAATCTTTTCCCGCCAAATTGCAAATCAAGGGTTCAGATTGTTTCAGCTTAATCTAACGAGTGGGAAAGAGTCAAGATGGTCAAAGAAGCTTATTGGAAGTATAAAAGAGAAAGAAGACAGATGAAACAAGTTGTCACCCGTTTTAGACCAAAATTTCTTAGTGTAACTTTTTAAATTAATGTCATTTAAATTTTAGTCAATTGTACTTTTTAATTTCATTTGAATGTAATTCAGTTTAAGTTTAATCCCATCAAACCTTGTTACATTTTCAGTGTATTTGAATAGTTTTAGTTAATTCTGTGATTTAAAATTGTTGTTGTTTAATTTCAAAGCATATTAATTAAGTGAAAATAAGTTGAAATAAGTGGTGACAGCTTATTCTTTAGCTTATTGATACTTAATCTGTGTTAATTCCCAAAGAGTCAACAAAGTCAACCAAAGTCAACATTTGGTCAATTAAGCAATTCAGGGAAATAAGCTGTTCTTATCAGCTTATTTGGGTTATAGTTGGCTTATTGGATAAGCTGGGTTGTGATTTGTTCCTTGTTTCATCATTTCAGCAAGATCATTTTGTGAGTTCAAATTTCATCTTTTTTCCTCTTTTTTTTAGCTTGTTACTGCTTAATTATGATCAGCTCTATTTACTGCTAAATTTTGTGTTATTTGTGTTTCTTAGATGATTAGTGGATTAGGTAATCATAGTGCATAATCCATGATAGTTTAAATCAGTTGGTTATAGTGTAAATTGCAAATTCTGTCCTGATCAGGGGTGTTTGGATTAGGGCTGTTCTAGGATTTGTGCCTTGTTCTTGTTGTTATTTTTGGTTTTAACTTATCACATTAGGTCCCAATAGGTCAGTCAAAGTATTAAAACCAGTCCTTATTTGTAAAAAAAAGTCAAAATCAATCTTTGATCTCTCCTTTCAGTTTACTGTTGGGATTATAGGTTGCAAAATCATTCAAATCAGTTACAAAGTTGTTAATATAGCTTAATTTCATCTTATCATAGCTTAATATATCATAATCATTCAGTAGATTAAACCCAAAACTCACCAAAGTCAAATTTCCAAAAACAGCCAAAAGTCAAAATCTGGGTTTTAACCCAGATTCTGGGAGCTGATCTTGGGTTAAATTGGATATCAATTGATCAGATTGTGATAGGGCTTTTGGTGTTTTTGGGAAGCCAGTAGTATAAGCTTTATTTTGCCCCCATAAAATTTTGCTTTCCAGCTTATTGGACTGCTTAAAACTGGTCTGCAAGTTGGCCCTAAAAAGCTGCTTATCTGTCCTGTTCCATAAGCTGTTCAGCAGCTCAGCTGCTTATTTCCTGTGCTTATTTGTTGATTTTCAGTTGTTTTAAGCTTTCATTAGTGTATTAATTAGTTTTCCAACATTTGGTAATTTTTTGTCAAGTTTTGCTTATTTTTAGCTTATTTAGTAAGTGCTTATTTAGCCCATTCTGCTTATTATGGGTTAATCAGTTCTAATCTTATTTTTCTTAGCTTTTTAATATAATTTTAGATTTATCTGTAATTTTTCATAATTTTCCTAAGTCATTTAATATTTTTAATCATTTTAATTAGTTTTTAATAGTATTTAATTCATAATAAATAGAATATTAATCAGAAAAATATAAATCCAATTTTCATAATTTTCTTTTGTCATTTTTAATCTAGGAAAAATAAAAAATATTTTAGTCCTTAAGAAAAACCAAAAATAGAAATATATTGATAGCTTCTATTTAATAGAATTTATCTTTTTAAATTTTAAATTAAGTAATTTTCATTTTTATAATTTTCTTAGCTTTTTCTCATCTTATAATATTTTTAGAAAAAGTTTTAGAATTTTCTTTGTTCATTTAGTATTTTTTATAAATTTAAATAGTTTATTAAGTAATTAAATAATAAATAATTAATAATAAATAAATAAAAAGTGTAAAAAAATATAATTTAAGTTTTTAAATAAGTTTTAAGTAATTTTACATTTTTAGGTTTTAAATTTCATAAATTTCAGTTTTTGTCCCATTTTAGCTTTTCCGTTACGCGTTTCAGTTTATTTATTCGCGTTTAAATTTTCTGTGCATATCTGTTTTAATTTGTTATTTAGAATTATTAGAAAAGCAAAATCAAAAATATCTGATTCATCAATCACTCTAATCCTAGCTTTTCACAGTTTTCCATTCACATCTCGTTGGGAAACGATCCAGGTGATCACTTGCCTGGTTTCACACACTACACACGAGCATTCGTTCTGAGGCTGTTTGCCTTTTATCATTTATTACGGTTGACCATTCACAAGTGGTTGACTTGTGTGATAGAGAAATAAAAGATAGCCGGTTCGGGACGGATCAAATTTTGGCGCCGCTGCCGGGGAGGTGTGCTGCGACTATTGTGTAAGTTTTAGCGATTAGTGATTCGAGATCCTTCTATCAGAAGTTCCTATTTCCCAAAAACAATATAAAATACAAAAATATTTTTCATTTCTTTTCTATATATATTAATATTATTATTATCATATAAAAAATAGAAACACCAAAAACAATTTCCGTTTTCTTTGTTAATAATAAATAACAATAAAAAAAAAATTACCATCGAGAACCAAGACAGAGTACTACCTAACTGGGGGTACGACCATAATAAGTTCCCAAACCAAAGATTAAAACTTGCCTTTGTGTCGCTTGCGAATATCGGCTCACCTTTGATTGATAAACAAACTCTAACGGAGGTTCTAGGATAGTCTGACATTAAATTGTCGGACTGAAAGAAGCGGGTTTTTAAGGAGCATTAATTGCCCACCTTTGCTTCTCCGCCACTCTGTGCGTTTGTCAGTCAGAGAGCTACCGTACGCTGGTTGATTTAAGGTTTAAGTTCCTTGTGTTGTGCTTTGATCTTGTTTTAATTGAAAAAACCAAAAACCCCAAAAATATTCATCTTTACCCTCTTACCCTTTTTGATTCTTTATCCCTTTACCCTCTATCCATTTTGATTCTAAAACTTCTTATACCTTTCTTCTATGTCGTCACTGGGCTATTGCTGCTTTCGTTGTAGAGGTCCAGTGGATGATAATCTTCGTTGTTTTAAGTGTTCGTGTGAGAAGTGTGGAAATGATGCACCTAACGGATCTTGTTATTGGTGTGATTTAGCCCTCGAAAGAGAGCTTAATTCCATCAATGATTCTCAAAGTTCTTCCGACTGCCCTTCACAGCCCAAGATACATGCTATTAATGGCAAACAGTCAAGAATTAATCCAGACCTTTCACAATTTACGGTTAAAAGTTTGTCAAGCAAACGTACAGAACTTAGAACAGTGACTAAAAAGAACGACTTGCCCAATCTTCACATTATTCAAAAACAAAAACCAGAGACTATAACGGAAGTGGTGGAAATTCCTAGCTCTCAGAGCACACCACTTGTCCCACCTCCGGATTTTATTCCTTGTGTCGGTTGTGGTGAGCCGCTTTTTGGTTTGCCATGTCATTGGTGTACATGCGAACAATGTGGTAATGATATTCGAGACGGAAGTTGTTTGTTTTGCGGTTCAAGGGATTCAATTACTTATAATCCAAATTCTTTCAATGAACCGCCAAATTTCTCCGACTACTCTCCACAGCCCCATATGTCTTCATCTTACAACTATGGTTGTGAACAGTGTGGGGGACCTCCTAATGGTGGAAATTGCCATGGTTGTAGCATTGTGAATCCGGGAAACGGGTTTGTCTATGACCAATATCCTTATGATTCGCCGAATCAGTCACAGCAAATGTATTGTTGTGAGTACTGTGGTGGTCCACATTATGAATCCGATTGTCAAACGAGGACCCCACTTGTCTATGAGCATGGCCCTTGTGACAATTTTGATCATTCTTATCAGGACCAACTTCCATAGTATCAAATGATTCAACCTCAGTCATCACCTCTTGAAGAATCTTTCGAAGATGTATTACAAAAACTTCAAAATTTTGTGGATACACTTAATGATTCGGCTGTTAATAATGCCCAAGAAAATTCACATGAGAAATCCATGGCAGAATTGTTAGCTGAAGAGCGGGCTGCTAAAATAAATTCCCAAGATGCATTTGAAAAATCTATTAAGGAATCAATTGCAAAAGAAAAAGCAGCCAGATCTAGCTCTCAATTTCGTTTCATTCCTGATGACAGTGATGATGAAGATATCTTTGATGATGATTCATCAAGTTCATCAGTTGAAACTTAGTCTGTTGTTATCACACCCGAGGTTCCCACTAACTCTCTAAGCATGGGAGATGAGCATCTTAACACTGTTCCTGAAAAGGAATCGGACGAATTCATAAAGTCTAGTGTTGAGAACCTTGTCCCAATCCCAAGTGAGTCACAGGGAGCTTTTGATCAAATGTGTGATATCCCTTCTCCTTTTGATTTTTCAAAAGATCATATTGAGATGTTCTCCGATTCCACTAATGATGATACTTTATCATGTGGAGACATCATTTATATGGAGGAATTTCCTTCTGAGCCAGTCAGCTTAGAAGAAGAGAATGATGAAATTGACACTGAAATCAAAGATGAAGCTCTTCGAGCAACATTATTGAATGTCAATCTTCTCATTTCTAAAATCGAGGCTTTCAAAGAAAAACCCATTTCATCTCCTATCCCCATAAAGGATAGTGACATATTTTCCGATGATTCTATTCCGGAAAGGGAAGCCTTCTGTTTTGATCAATTGGGAGAGAAAATTAGTGGCAATACCACTTCTCATTCTCATAATTCTCTCCCCGATTATGATTCATTCACTTTTGAGGAGTTCCCCAGTGAACTCACTCATATCATATCTCCGCCGGAGTATGATAACTTTTACTTTGATCTTGACAAAGAAAATCTCTGTGTTCCGGAGGGAGATGTTCTCAACACTGAGAATTTGATTGTTATCAAAATCCCATCCCTCCCACCCAGAATATGTCATGATCATCTGAGCTTAAATGATGAGATTCATGATACTGAAAGCATGAATTCTCCTTCTTATGATGATGAGTTAGTCATGATTTTTATCATGACTTTCTTTCTTTTCTTCACCTACACGGTGACTTCTCCTGTTCTTCACTCCTTAGGGAATGAAGACACTATCTTTGATCCCGGCATTTTCATTTATCATTTGTAAGCCGGGTATCTCTGTGTATATCTCATCGGAGTGGAACTTTCAAGTACTTCAGTGTTTATCCAAACATTTTTAATGAAAGTCCGATGGAGATGGTTTCTTCCACATACTTCCCCATGAACCAATGAATTCGGGGTCGAGTCAAGCTAGCGACTCGGTTAATAAAAACAGTAGCAAAATATGGGTTTTCACCCATGTCTCACCCTAGTGTGGGGGAGATGCCCCACATGTTGTATATATGTACAGTCAAAAAAAAAAAAAAAAAAAAAAAAAGTGTATATAAAAATAATGGCTATAAGTATTTCCCTTTCACGTTCTAAGTGTTGGTTTAACAACCGGTTCTTTGAATATTGAGGGCAATATTCAGTTCTAAGTGTGGGGGGGAATTCTTGCGAATTTGATCAAATGTACCATCTAGTACCCCCATTTTAGCCAAAATTTTAAAATTTTTTCTCACTTAGAACGCGATAAATGGTTATCAGTCCGCCATGTCTAACCCACATAAGGATTGGCTAATCCGAGAGCAAACGGCTCTTGGTAAAGATATATCAAATCCGTTTATGGCTTGCAATTTGCCCAAAATTGTATGGTATTCGACTCACCATATCTTCATAAGTGAAGAGTTGGCTAGCCCGCAAGGTTATGGCTTGTGGTAAAGGCAGTGAAAAACCATGATTGGTAATCAGCTCACCAAAGATAATAGTTATAATTTATCTAAGAGTTGGCTAGTCCAGAAGCAAACGGCTTTTGGTAAAGACAAATCAAAACCGTTGACAGCTGATGGTTTGCTCAAAATCATTTGGTTATCATTGTACCAAAGTATCACATACTGAAACATTGGCTACTCCAGAAGTAATGGCTTTTGGTAAAGAGATAAAATCCATTAAAACTTCATAAAAGATTGTTAGGGACTAGCAATAGTTTAGTGTGGGGGATTTGATATGTGTCTAAATACACATATATTTTATATTGTTAAACCCACATAAACTGCCAAAAACACTTTGAAAGTCAAATAATACAGGAAATATCATTAAATTGTGTTTTTATGTGTTACAAATGCAAAAGGATTGAAAACTGATGAAAAACATGCAAAATACACATAATTTACAGTTTCAGTCCCTGATCTTTCACAAAATGGCAAAACTAGTCCCTGGATATTCAAATCATGTAAAATGTCATTTAAGGTCCTTAGGGATTCATAAGTTTTCAAACTTAGTCCTTGAAAGTTAAAATTGCAAAAATGACAACTTAGGTCCCTGAACTTTTAAAAATTGGCAAAATAGGTCCTTGGAAATTTAAAATGGAAAATAATTACATTTATGGTCCTTGGTTTATAATATGTTGCAGGATAGGTCCTTGAAGACACTTTGGAATAATTACATCTCAGCCCCTCAACTATGCAGAATTACAAGTTTGGTCCTTGTGCTAAATTATCTAACCAAAATCCGGATCAAACTATAACCCTAAAACCTTAAATAAAAACAACCCAATCCATTCCCTTAACACAAACCCAGCCCACTCACTAATAATAACCAAGCCCAAAACCAATCCCTTTAAACCCGGCCCAACTTATTTTCGTTAATATCTCAGGGTCAAACCATCTTTGACCCGTCTCCTTCCCTCCACCTCACTGGTTTCACCCCGCCAAAACCACTCAGCCCACCATTTTCCACAATACCACCACCAATCACACCCTTATCCTGACAATCCACCCCCCCTCCTTAGCTATCTACTCACACCAACTCACCCACGTGAAGCAGAAAAGTTAAACCCACTTGGTAATCTTTTCCCGCCAAATTGCAAATCAAGGGTTCAGATTGTTTCAGCTTAATCTAACGAGTGGGAAAGAGTCAAGATGGTCAAAGAAGCTTATTGGAAGTATAAAAGAGAAAGAAGACAGATGAAACAAGTTGTCACCCGTTTTAGACCAAAATTTCTTAGTGTAACTTTTTAAATTAATGTCATTTAAATTTTAGTCAATTGTACTTTTTAATTTCATTTGAATGTAATTCAGTTTAAGTTTAATCCCATCAAACCTTGTTACATTTTCAGTGTATTTGAATAGTTTTAGTTAATTCTGTGATTTAAAATTGTTGTTGTTTAATTTCAAAGCATATTAATTAAGTGAAAATAAGTTGAAATAAGTGGTGACAGCTTATTCTTTAGCTTATTGATACTTAATCTGTGTTAATTCCCAAAGAGTCAACAAAGTCAACCAAAGTCAACATTTGGTCAATTAAGCAATTCAGGGAAATAAGCTGTTCTTATTAGCTTATTTGGGTTATAGTTGGCTTATTGGATAAGCTGGGTTGTGATTTGTTCCTTGTTTCATCATTTCAGCAAGATCATTTTGTGAGTTCAAATTTCCTCTTTTTTTTAGCTTGTTACTGCTTAATTATGATCAGCTCTATTTACTGCTAAATTTTGTGTTATTTGTGTTTCTTAGATGATTAGTGGATTAGTTAATCATAGTGCATAATCCATGATAGTTTAAATCAGTTGGTTATAGTGTAAATTGCAAATTCTGTCCTGATCAGGGGTGTTTTGGATTAGGGCTGTTCTAGGATTTGTGCCTTGTTCTTGTTGTTATTTTTGGTTTTAACTTATCACATTAGGTCCCAATAGGTCAGTCAAAGTATTAAAACCAGTCCTTATTTGTAAAAAAAAGTCAAAATCAATCTTTGATCTCTCCTTTCAGTTTACTGTTGGGATTATAGGTTGCAAAATCATTCAAATCAGTTACAAAGTTGTTAATATAGCTTAATTTCATCTTATCATAGCTTAATATATCATAATCATTCAGTAGATTAAACCCAAAACTCACCAAAGTCAAATTTCCAAAAACAACCAAAAGTCAAAATCTGGGTTTTAACCCAGATTCTGGGAGCTGATCTTGGGTTAAATTGGATATCAATTGATCAGATTGTGATAGGGCTTTTGGTGTTTTTGGGAAGCCAGTAGTATAAGCTTTATTTTGCCCCCATAAAATTTTGCTTTCCAGCTTATTGGACTGCTTAAAACTGGTCTGCAAGTTGGCCCTAAAAAGCTGCTTATCTGTCTTGTTCCATAAGCTGTTCAGCAGCTCAGCTGCTTATTTCCTGTGCTTATTTGTTGTTTTTCAGTTGTTTTAAGCTTTCATTAGTGTATTAATTAGTTTTCCAACATTTGGTAATTTTTTGTCAAGTTTTGCTTATTTTTAGCTTATTTAGTAAGTGCTTATTTAGCCCATTCTGCTTATTATGGGTTAATCAGTTCTAATCTTATTTTTCTTAGCTTTTTAATATAATTTTAGATTTATCTGTAATTTTTCATAATTTTCCTAAGTCATTTAATATTTTTAATCATTTTAATTATTTTTTAATAGTATTTAATTCATAATAAATAGAATATTAATCAGAAAAATATAAATCCAATTTTTATAATTTTATTTTGTCATTTTTAATTTAGTAAAAATATAAAAATATTTTTAGTCCTTAAGAAAAACCAAAAATAGAAATATAGTGATAGCTTCTATTTAATAGAATTTATCTTTTTAAATTTTAAATTAAGTAATTTTCATTTTTATAATTTTCTTAGCTTTTTCTCATCTTATAATATTTTTAGAAAAAGTTTTAGAATTTTCTTTGTTCATTTAGTATTTTTTATAAATTTAAATAGTTTAATAAGTAATTAAATAATAAATAATTAATAATAAATAAATAAAAAGTGTAAAAAAATATAATTTAAGTTTTTAAATAAGTTTTAAGTAATTTTACATTTTTAGGTTTTAAATTTCATAAATTTCAGTTTTTGTCCCATTTTAGCTTTTCCGTTACGCGTTTCAGTTTATTTATTCGCGTTTAATTTTCCTGTGCATATATGTTCTAATTTGTTATTTAGAATTATTAGAAAAGCAAAATCAAAAATATCTGATTCATCAATCACTCTAATCCTAGCTTTTCACAGTTTTCCATTCACATCTCGTTGGGAAACGATCCGGGTGATCACTTGCCTGGTTTCACACACTACACACGAGCATTCGTTCTGAGGCTGTTTGCCTTTTATCATTTATTACGGTTGACCATTCACAAGTGGTTGACTTGTGTGATAGAGAAATAAAAGATAGCCGGTTCGGGACGGATCAAAACCCAAGGTGAATGAAATTCTTCCATTTTTTTTCCCTATTTTATTGTTTTCATTTTACTGTACCTTTTATTTGGAATGGTATCATACTATTATTTAGTAAATCAAAGAAAAGGTAATGGTGTCAATGATGTTAGAGTCGATAACTTTTTTTTGATGACAAATGTGTACGGAATATATCCTCATTGTGCATAATCCAATTGCTCGATGGAATATATGTGAAGGTTCAATAAACAACATTGCATTTTTAAACAAAGGAGATTATATCGCGACCTTTGGAAAAGATGGTATACAATGATAATTACTACTTTTTTTTTCATTTTTTTTTTTTTTTTGGATTTTCGTTTCCAATTTTTCTAAACGTCTATATATTTCTGATTCATTGCAGGTTATCTTCGAGTATTGGACTTTAAAAGTGAACAACTTATATGCGGAGGAAGGCAACTCTAAGCAGGTAAAATATTTGACTCTTAAAAGAATGGTTCATTTTTAAGTAATTGGTATGTGGTTCACTTTTACTGTTATTCATTAGGCCAAATGGGCGAATAAGTTAATGAGTAAAAATAGGCCATTTTTATTCAGCAAAACCGCTCAAAATGGGTTGGATTAGGCTGACTTTACTCTTTTATATTAATAACACTAAGATTACGAGCTGCAAAGTGACCCAAACATGAGACACACCTATCTTTTATTGGTTCAGTTATGTTAGTTGATTTTATTTCACGCGTTATAGTTTTGTAACGGTATTCGTTAACATGTCAGGTGGGAATAATGAGGAAGGGGGAGAGGTGTTGGTAGCAGAAGTTGTGCAAAATGTGATGACGGTTCCATGGAAGAGAAGTAGGAATGACATTGCTATTGCTGTTATTGAGATTAGCCATCATGAGTTGATGAAGAATCGACCACATGAGGATCATGTTAAAGCGGTTGCAATATTTTTGGCATGTGTATCAGGTAATGCCAATATATCCATCTAGACGTCAAGGTGTTAACCTCAGTCATATATGTTTTTATGCATATATAACCGAGTTGGTGAGAATCCGATTAATTTGGGGATTTAGGTGGTGTTTGGATGTGCCTTTGTAACAAAACATGTTGAATAAAACTGTTTTTAGATGTGGTATTGTAGTTTAAAGTTTAGGAGTGTATTTAAAACACTCATATTATACATATATTAAGTACCAGCCCATTGACTAACAAGGATTTTTTTATTCATTTATGCATATAAACTGTAAAGAATGATACTAGATTCATGCAAACTTATATTAGATATAAAATATTGTTATTAGGTTGTTGACTGTTATGTTTCATGTTTGGTTCCAAACGAGGTTCATTTCGATTATAAAGCATTCAACAATAAGGGCGGTTATGTACTAGGAAGCATGAATAACAAAGACAATGCCATCGAGGAAGATGAGGTAATGGGTATTGGGATTCAAATGGTGACGTTGCAGCAGCAAAAGCGACACCAAAAAAGCCGAATTAGAGTAGTTCGAATTTTCAGTCACTATGTCTGGTAATCACTATGTATATGTCTGCTAAATCATTATGTATTAGATCTGAGTAACAAACTATATGATGGTTTTGGTTTTGTAACTTTCATATACGAGCGTATATGTCTAACACTCCCGTAGCAACGCGCGGGCTACCCCGCTCGTTGATTATAAAAAGAGAAGAAAATGTGTTTTAAAAAAAAGTCGCTTAAATAAAATATAGTCGCTTAATTTTTTTTAAGTTGCTCAAGATTTGAAATAAAAATGTGTTTATAAAGTATTTTAAAAAGTATTTAAAAAATAATACAAAAAGGTTAAAAGTAAAAAAAGTTGAAAAGTACAAAATTAATGACACAAGTACAAAAAGGTGGCAGGTAAAAAAAGTCGCTAAAAGTACAAGCCGTCAGTCGCTCAAAGTAAAAAAAGTCGCTCAACATTGGAAAGGGGCAAAAAGAATAAAATAAAGATTTCCGAAGTTTGACTTTTTGGATGAAAAAAGACAAAATAGAAGGTCGCTTAATGTATAAAAAATCGCTGTCAAAAAGTCGCTTAAAAAGTACACATAGTAGCTATGACACAAAGTACAACTTTAATGATTAGGCGTCACTTTTTATATGCCACATGTCACCTTCTTGTGAGGTCGCCGGTCGCTAGGGCTAAAACTGGAAAGTCACTAATTTGGGTCCTCAAAAACCCAAAACCTTTAGCGACTGGGTTAAAAAATTAATTGCCCATTGATTCTAAGAGCAAACCGTGTGGGGTTTTTCGTGGCTCGCAGTGCCAACATGGACTCCTCGCCGTGCCTCGCCATTGTACCGCCCACCCTCGACGAACCTCGCCGTGAGACAACTCTTCGTCTACTCGGCGAGGATATCTTCAAACATTTAAACGTTATAATATTCGTATATTTAATTTCAAACGGTAATATTACCGTTTAATATGCAACGTTCCATTTTTTTTTAAAACTAAACTTAACACACTTCATTACAAACTATAAATACCATATCATATACACATACTTTTCACACACAACTCTTAACAAAAAAACCACTAATAATCTCATTTTCTCAACATCAAAAAAAAAAAAAAAAAGTCGCAAAATCCAAACGAAGGCGGGTATATCACGCAGCTCTTCGCCTCAAATCCAAAACAATACGGGGGGGGGGGGGGGGGGGGGGAGGGGGGTCGTCAAACCCGTCTACCCCCTCATCACAAAATTCTAACTCCCCATCGCCACAAATTCCTCCGTATGGGATGCAATTACCTCCCGATGCGATTTACCAAAACCAACAATTTGCGTTTTAAGGAACCACAGTTCTATAACCCATCGCAACCTTCATCATTTCCTATACCACAATCAAAACCTCAATTTAAAGTACCTAAACCCCTTGATCCGTCCAAATCACGCGAAAAAAAATCAATGGCTAGAAAATCCAAAAAAGTCGTGAATTTGGACAATGACGATGATGATGACCTTGAGGCGGTGGTGGGTGCGAAGAGAAACTGGTCCAAGGAAGAAGAGAAGCTGCTTGCGGAAATTTGGATAGAAATTTCGCAAGACAAAGATATCGGAAATGACCGTTCCGATGAATTCTTTTGGAACCAGATTCTGGAGATGTTCAACGATCAATCACCCCGTGAGCCTCGTACCAAAAATATGCTCACCGGTAAATGGACACGGGTTAACGGTGTTTGCCAAATGGGATGCGGAGGATCCGATTGACGTTTCATGTCTCGAGGATATTTTTGGTCCTGACAGACGTCCTCGTCCCGAAGGCGCCTACAAAGCGCGGGCTTCAAAGAAACAAAAGTCGACTTCAACGTCGAGCGCGGCGAGCTCCGGTGGGAGTCAAACGAGTTCTTTTTCGGGTCAATTATCCGAAAAATATTCCCAAAAAGCAGACGTTCAAATGGCCGCGTACGAGGCGAGGAGGGAGAAGGAAGTCAAGGCGTTGGAGATGAAGTTTCTGATGATAGATCCCGACGTGACCACACCGGCCAAAGCCGCTATCATTCGCAAGCGTCAAGAACAAATAATGAAGAAATATCAAGATGCCGAGTCAAATGTTTAAGTTTCATATTATTAATATTTGTTGTATCGTTATTTTAAGTCCCGTATCGTTTTTTTCGTATCGTTAGTTTATGTTTAGTATGTGTTTAAATTTGATGTATTGTATTTTTATTTTTATGAAATGAATTTAATTTATTTTGATATTTGAATAAAAGAAATAAAAATAGATAGTGGTGAGACCCAAATGAGTAAGTTGTGGTATGTTATGGGAAGGGGGGTTGTAAAGGGAGGTATGTCATGGTGACGTGACACCCCGTGAGACCCGAATGTGGAGATTTAGCTCGCCATTACACCTATTGCTCTAATGTAAAATAAAAATATGCCACCTGACATCTTGAATCAATCGATACACCCTTTAATGAAGTATAAAATATACTAGTATAATAAAACTCTCGTCAACCTCAAGGGCTTTCGACGCCGCAGTCGAGTACGCAAAGTTCCGTCCCATAAAATTTTCTACACCTCTGATCCGGTGAATATGTGGTGTAGGGTTTCTTTTAGGGATGGTATACGAAGGTGTTTGAGGAAGTGGCTGGCGGCGCGTGGAACGGGTGGCGGCGGTGGGAATCGTAAATGAGATCTGATGGTGGTTTTTATGAAAGAGAGGTTTTATGGCAGTTTTTATTTTCCGAATACTGGATGTAGAGAGGCTGGCATTTTTTTAGGGATAATATAAAATACCTAGATTACCCTTTTTAGCTTTTTTTGGTTTTTTAAAAGTTGTGGAGTAGGTAATGATTTTCTATACCCTCAATTTGACGGGTAATGGTGTATTACCCACTTTTAAGTAATGGATGATTGCATTATATAGCACCAACCACAATTTTTCATTACCATTACTTTTACCCACCCTCTAAAACCTCTTGCCAAGCACCCCCTTAGGCTATTTTCGTAAAGCACTTCGACGCCACTAGGAAAAGTGGTGGCTCCTGGTGCCACGTGTCCCGATGGTGGTATAAAAGATGACACAGGAAACAGTTGACACACAAAGGTGAAGCAAATGCTCAAATATCTTTGGCCAATTTCTTTTATTTTCTTTATATTATTTATAAAGAGTATAGTGTCTCATTTACGTATATATCGTAACACTGTGTGTGTTCACCGTTTGTGTTCCATGTGGGTGTGGCCCGAGTTCCTTTGCATTTTGTTGGATGATGGACATGAGGATCTTGAAGTTGACATACCTACTTATGAGCAAATCTCAGGTTTAGAGTGCGTTTATGATCCTAAACATGTTCTTACATCTTTAGTAACATCAATAAATAAATAACAGGAATGTTGATTGTGTCTTTTAATTTCCAGGCTTAAAGCGCAAATGCAAAGGACATATATTTAAAAGATAATTCATGTCACCAGAAGACACGAAATGGTTGTAGAAGGATATAGAAGATCGTGTTCATTTCTCTCAAGACTGAAGTGAAATTCCATTATATAGAAGATTTTATTATGTGTATGTTATGTTTAGGAAATATTTGTTTATACTAAAGCTATTCTAACTAACAAATCAACTATTGTAGTAAACTTCAATTCTGTTTTTTATACAGGTCAATAGAAGACGAATAATTTTGATGTGTGTCATGATATGCTGACAAAAATGCTTTTTAAAGAGTTGACTGAGTAGAAAGACTCAGCAAACGCTCACTATATCGTGATGGTATCTATCTACTTACTAACAAGTTAGTATCCAATTAGAACCTATAGATAGCATGCATATCTCATTGCATTCTTGAACATATGACATATATTTTTTCATTGCTTAAGATATACAGGCTGTGAGTTTATATCGATAGATACACACATACATCTTTATATCTTCTTTCTGATTCATTTTAATTAACATGTAAATTGTACCTTTATCTACTCAGGCTATCATAAAGTTGGAAACAAATGGATCATTTAGTCTCAAAAACCTTGGGGCGAGTTAAATTTCATTAAATGTCAGTTGCTCGTGGTCAAGTGGTTGCACTTGGTTCAAGCTATTTGATTGAGGTAATTATGCTTACTGATTTTATATTTTATAGAAGATTTTTTGACTTTCGACCAATTTGTACCCTGTCAAGTTTAGCTTATTTGGTACTTTACCTGTTTATTTTAGGAACATCTACATGAATCATTTCTACTTTTCACTTATGTTCAAAATTAATTTCTTTTTTGCGTTAAAATGTAATGATGTTGCATGAGAATGAAATTTAAGTTGTGTATGAGTTTTGGTTGTTGTAGCTACGTGTTTATAGTCCAGCATACTAAGGTTGACCTAGTACAACCAAAACATGTTCTATTATATAGGAACTGTGCGGGTACTAATTTATGAGATTTCATCTTCTGACTTTCTGTGACAATTTGTTCAAGCATGTGTGCTAAAAGAATGAGATAAACCCTTCAAATTAAGCGATCTAAACACCATCTAGACTGCTTATTTTCTTTAGGCTAAACCTTATTACGTCAAATTCGGCTTAAACAATCTGATATTTAAAACATTCGGTTCTTGAACAAAGTTTTTTTTTTTTGTGTGCCAGACATCCCATGTTAGTGCGGAAATGACAAAGAACTACTATAGCCTCGAGAACTTTGAATGGTGGTTGTGGTGTTGCAGGTATTAACGGGGTACATCCTCCAGAACTTATATATTCGTCTATTCGTAATGCACAATAAATTCAAATACAAAAAGATAAAACATGTTTCATGACTCAAGGAGTAATCACAATTGAATTTGGAAAGCATGTTATGTGTTAGTGGTTGCTTGGGAGCATGATTATATGCCTATGCTTCAAGCACCTTCTTGGGAATTTTGTTGATGGTTTAAATGATTATTCCCACGCTCAAGCTATCTATGGTGGTATGGAGAATAGGTTGGTTATGTTTAGGATCAAACTATGCATGAATTATAATGTTAGAACCCCTTGGGCCTACACAGCTAATTGTTATTTTTATTTCTTTGATCGGAGATAGCCTCCTAATTTATAAAGGTGGTTAGAGCCTTTTCACTGTACTTTTATTTTTTATTTTAATAAAGTTTTCTAGGAGTGCCGCATCCTTTTTCTAAAAAAAATAATTATCATAATGACAAGTAATCAATTTTTTACAACAAGTTTACACACTTTATGTCCAGTTATGCATAGACAAGCTAAAACTACATTTCTGATAACCTATTACAAATAATGATCAAACACCCTCCTCATAGCGTAGCACGAGATAATCACTTCTAGTTTTTTATTATAGCAGAATACATTATATATATGTGTGGTTGTGTCATGCATTCGTGTGTATAGTATTAAGCTACAAATTATTATTGGGCCAGGTTGAGAACAATTAAAAGGGAAGCTCATTTTTATTATATGGCAGCAAAATGGCTATCATTTCTTGCTTACAGATGCATGTAACCAAATCAGTATCGATTTTGCATTCGCTCCTTTTCATTTTCTTTGTATGATTTACATAAATACATACGGGGCACTACTAATAAGACCATCCATAATGGAGGATTCGTGATGGCGCTGTGAGCTCAAAATACCGGGGAACACCACCCCCGTGGCGTTTTCGGTGGTGTTTTGGCCACAAACTTTGCCAACAAAACACAGCAAGTTTGAGTTGTTTGAGGCAAACATGATTCTCTCTCCATTTTTCCTATCCTCTCTACCAATCAGATTTCTTTCTCTACCTCCTTCTCCTACTTTTTATTTAAAAAACTAATTTAAAAATAATAATTATATTTAATAATAATAACAATTACTCCCTTTGTCCTAATTTTATTGTCACTTTTTTTTTTTTCGGACGTCCCAAAATTATTGTCACATACCCAAAATAGAAAGTGAATAGATAGTGGAGTTTAGTAAAGTTTACTATATTACCCTGGTTGAAATTAATATTGCAAACTTTAAAGAAGTGGTAATTAATTGGTTAATGGTAAACTTGTCATTTGGTAAAAAAGTAAGAGAGAGAAAGTAGTAATAGTAGAAAAATGATGTGTTTTTTTTGTAGGGTGATAATAATTTTGGGACTGAAGGGAGTACTTTATAAAACCACTCACACTACTCACAATGTTGACCGGATACCATATGACGTACAACGCCGCGTTTCCGGCTTTACCACTATTAC
>CP139506.1:97831086-97870221 GCA_021014915.2 Artemisia tridentata subsp. tridentata | reverse complement strand
GTAATTTGTTTCATTTAACAATTAGCAGTTTTTTAGATATATTATTTTAGAAAAAAGAGGGATTAAAGTAGATTTTAATTAAAAAAGGAGTGGTTGGAATGTGGGATGAAAGTTGATGTTTTATTTTATTAAAAAAAGATTGACTATGATAAGTCCTCCAATTTTCATGTTTTTATGGTCTCTAAAATAACCATCTCATGAAAGGAAAGGGGTTTCTTATGTGTTTGAGAATCCAAGGTATTATTGTAAATTTATGAATTAAAAAGTAACAGCTTACACTTAGACATATCTTAATATAGGGTTTATAAGATGTTTGTATTGCCATACCCAAGATCATTCTGGAATACGTTCAGATGATATGTTAATCTTGTTCAGTCACAATATAACGAGAAACAGAATAGTTAAATAAATGGAATGACTAAGATCCATATCCATATTTAACGTGGTATTAATAACAAAAGGATGGGTATAATGATGAATCATTAAAAAGTTTTTCTAGGAAACCACACTCAGAGTCGTTCTGGGGGCATTGGCGTGTTTGCTAGATGCTAACTAATGTCATTACCTATATTAAGATATATCCAAGTGAGAGCTGTTAGTTTGTGGACTATATTTAATATACGTATGACTGGATTCGAACACGAGACTATAGAATTGCACGCATTGCGTATGAGATTCAATTGTAATGTTTTAAAATTACATCAGACATGTGAAAGAACGAGAATTTTTATGCTTTAAAGAATTTGTTGTAATTTAATATATTACAATTCCCTCCAATATTCAAAGTTAGCCATCATGGGCAAGCCGCAAGGGCACAACTTACGTAATATAATTGTGGTCAAAGTCATTTTTCCACTGTTTATATGCTGAGATGAGGTTGTGGGCTGGTGGCTGCTTTCAGAATTCCTCATGTCAATATAAAGATTCCTTGATGACAAGTTGAACCAAAGAAATATATTACTTCAATATATAATTGAACTTTTATCCCCAGTTGTAGTTTCTTGTGGGAGTGCTCCACTAAACCTGCAACAAGTAGCAATAAGAAATTTAAATTTGTGTGTTATGTATCTATATATACTTTAAAATGATTGTGATCTATATAACCTGAAAATAGAACACGCAAATGAAGATTCAGACACCCTTTTATTTGTTAAATCTTATTGTTGTTGTAATCTTTTTGTTAGTTTTAAGGGCTGGTCAATTTCGATCAGCGAATACAGATGATGAGTTTTTTCAATGCCTACTTCTCAAGTCTGATAATGCCACATTGATATCTCAAGTCGTTTACGGCCCAAATAACATTTCATACACATCCGTTTTACAATTCTCCATAAACAACCTAAGATTCACATCACCTTCAACTCCAAAACCACGTTATATAGTTACACCAGTTGACGAGTCCCAAATCCAAACAGTCGTTTACTGCTCAAAGAAGCACGGACTGGAGATAAGAACGCGTAGTGGGGGCCATGACTTTGAGGGTTTGTCTTATGTTTCACAAGTCCCATTTGTGATTCTTGATCTTATAAATCTAAGATCCATTACAGTTGATATTCAGACCGCCACTGCTTGGGTTCAAGCCGGGGCAACTTTAGGTGAACTCTACTATGCAATTGCGCAAAAAAGTCAGAATCTAGGATTCCCGGGAGGTATTTGCTATGCATTAGGTCTCGGTGGTCATGTTAGTGGTGGAGGATATGGTGCAATGATGAGAAAATATGGTCTTGCAGCTGATAATGTCGTTGATGCTCAATTCATCAATGTTCATGGTAGGATTCTTGATAGAAAATCAATGGGTGAGGATCTTTTTTGGGCTATTAGAGGAGGAGGTGGGTCTAGCTTTGGGATCATTCTTTCATTGAAGATAAAGCTTGTTCCTGTTCCGGAAACAATGACTGTGTTCTCAATTGACAGAACCTTGGAGCAAAACTTAACCAAAATAATCCAAAAATGGCAACACGTTGCACCCAAGATTGATAAAGATCTTAACATTAGAGTGTTGATGTTTAGCATTGTCAGCCCAAGCACAGGAAACCGAACTATAAGAGCAACTTTTGATACCCTTTTCCTCGGTGGAATCAATAGATTGCTTCCATTGATGCAAGAAGAATTCCCAGAACTGGGTTTGACAAGAGAAGACTGTACTGAAATGAGCTGGATTGAATCAGTAGTAGTAGGTTCTGGTTTCACAAACGGTGAACCGGTAGAGGTTCTTTTGAATAGAACCGCAGGGCCAAAAATTTCCATTAAAGGGAAATCAGATTTCGCGACACGTCCTATTTCTGAAGATGGGTTTGAAGGAATATGGGAATTTTACAATGACAAAATAGAAGCTGGAATGGCACTTTTGGTGTTAACTCCATATGGAGGGAAAATGGATGAGATTCCAGAATCAGCAATTCCGTTCCCGAATAGACTCGGAACATTATACATGATCGAATATGTGGTTGCGTGGGATGGAGATGAAACATCACCAAATATAAGTTGGATTAGAAACTTATATAATTATATGGCTTCTTATGTTTCTAACTCTCCTAGAACATCTTATTTGAACTATAATGATCTTGATTTGGGAGTCGGCAAAACCTATCAAGAAGCAAGCAGTACTTGGGGTGCGAATTATTTTAAAAATAATTTTGACAGGCTGGTAAAAGTGAAGACTATGGTGGATGCTGGTAACTTTTTTAAACGTGAGCAAAGTATTCCTACAAGGTCCTAATATCATTAGTTTCTTGTTATGCAATAATAAAATAATATACTGATCTTATTATCGGTATCGATCATATATTCATGTGTCTATGTGTATGTAGTTTTATATATGAAACTGAATAATATTACGCAAAAAGATCACTATGAATCTTACCTGAATATTGGAATAATCTTCAAGTTATTGGCGGCGGTGACGGAGATTATATTCTCAAGAAGCTTTAGTGCAAATTAAAGCCTCTTTGACTTCATCAGGGAGGATGAAATCAACATCTTGCAATTCATCTTCGGGTAAATAAGTGTCAACCTATGAAGACCAATCCAGATCATAATCATCATCATTGAAACGCCCGTTTATACCCATTTACTTCCACTTTGACTCAATACTATAACATAAACTAAACCATTACTTAAGAACATCATCTCATACAATCCTGTAACATTCCCATAAATATTTATAAAGACTTCATAGATGTTTTGACCCATTAGCATTTAAAAGTGAGTTAATACGACTAATTGCCAAACATCCATTTTGACTCTTGCATACACTATTACTCAAGACTATAACAAATGACTTTGACACTTGACAATAACATTACAAACCATTTTACGACACATAGCGGATTCTGTTAGTTATGTGGACATAATTTAATAGTCGTATGTTAGAATCGAACTCGAGACCACGAGATTGCACACTTTACGTATGAGAATTAAAGAATAATAATTATACATAAAAAATTATATTTAATTATTTATTACACAAATATGTAACGGCCGTTAGTATTTAACGGATAATGACTAACGACCGTTAACTAATAAAAGGAAAGAATTATAGAGTAAATAATTGGAAAGTCGAGAAGGTTCCGGATCCCTCTTTGGGATGCTTGGCCGATCGGTGGGGATTGGGCTTGCCCAATCCTACACCAACTTGTCCTCCAAGTTACTTACACTATATAAACAAATCAAGGGTCATTGGTTTTACATCTCTTGTACACACAATTATCCTTAAAATTCGTTATAGTACGTGTGTACAAGAACGTGGTATCTTGGATTGAATTGCAAAAACGGTAAGGGGCAATTCGTGTAATCCTTATAAACCCTAATTAGGGTTCTTGATCATTGTATTGAAGAATTGATTCTTGTTTGGCTAGAATCAAAAGGTACGCTTACTATTTAATTTGGTTAATTAATTTACATGTTATATGATCCTATACGCTTCCGCATGTATACTTGATATTTATTGTTTATATTTATGCATTGTCATGTTATATAATTCCAACAGTGGCATCACGAGCCTTGGATAATGTGTAATTAATTACCAAAACGCATAAAAAAACGAATCTTGAATTGTGTTTATACATGTAATCGATTTCATAGGGTTAAAAAATGTCGAACCCTAATTTTTTTTTGGGCCGATTGCCTTAAAAATTATTTTTAGGGTTTGGGTTTTGATATTTAATTTGATTAGAAACCCTAGGATTGACACGTTTATGTGTTAAATATATGCGATCTTGTGACTACATGCTAATAATTGTTATGTAGAATCCATGAAAACGTGCATGATTGGCATGGATTGATTGTCAATATAATTTAAATTGTTTAAATTTGCTATATGAATTAATAGTTAAGTTTTACATATGTAATTAATTGATAGATCTCGAATTGGGGAAGACTCCAATATATTAAGTAATCAATTACGTGCTATGTGGTATATATTTAATTATGGCTTACGTAATTGATTTGTCAATGCATGTGGTTCACTTCCTTTTGAAGTGAGGGCCTTAGTTAAAAATATGCGTTATAAACTAGAATTGATTATTAATGGGTTTTATCAAATAAAGTTTGCATGTGGCTACATGTTTACACATATTAATTGTTATGTTATGTGTGTTTATTTAGTTGTGTTATTTTTTTATTATTACTTGTTTTGTTTATATTATGTTTGACATGTTTGAAACAAAAGGGTAATTTTGAATAGAAAAATAATATGGACTAAATAATGGTGAAACAATGAATTGTTTTCGAAGAGTTAAATTTTCAAGTGTTTAATTGATTGTTGAGTTTTGTACCAATAGTACGAACGGCTCACCCAATTGTGACAAACTATAAGAGGGGTATAAGGAGGATTGACATTAAATTGTAAAACCGAAAGAAACGGGTTTTTAATTGGCTTTTAAAGTTGACCTTAGTTTCTCCGCTCATTTGTGCGTCAAATTGGAGCTACCAAGTAAGACTATTTTTATGTACAAAATCATCTTAAGGGTGAATTAGCTTTAATTCCATGCGCCACTTTGTGGTAATTATCCGAAACACTAAGTCTTTGGACTTATGCAAAAGTACGATATAATGGATGATAATTAAAGGTAAATTCTTTGATTGGTGAACCCAATACCTCAATCAAAACTTTGATAATTTGATCTTAGTGAATTGGTAATAAAAAGGTTTTTATTAAAGCTTATGATACGAAGTTGTATGCATGCTTCTTCGTACATATTTTTGATTATACACATAAAAAACTAGTACCCTTTAAATTAAGTTAATGCCATTTAATTAAAAGAACACTTGAAGTTGTGATTTACGTCATGTGAGAGCTTGGACTAGATTGCAATGGAAAGGTAAATTTCATACTTTCATTACTAGCAGATCAACTGATGTAATGAAACTATGTTAATTTGCAGTTTTTTAAATTGGACGACTTAATTGAGTTGTAAGTGAGAGCTTGTACTCAAGGCATAAGATGGGGATAAAACATGCTTACATTGCAACTAGGTTTAGCAATGTAAATCCCATAATGATCTAGGAATTGGAAATTGTTTGCCAATTATTGTTCGACAGATTACCTTATTTTATACTTTCATTACTAGCAGATCAACTGATGTAATGGAACTATGATAATTTGGATCCTAGTTTTCAAGAAAATTCTATGGTTATATGAATATTTCTTTGGGTATTTTATTTTCTTGAAAAGTTGTATTATTGAAAATACTAATATTTGAACTTTTTTATCTATAGAAATGGCTCAAAACAATAACACTACTATGAGTTCTGCGTTCAAATCTTTCTTTGAACGAGACAAATTGACTGGCTCTCAGAATTTCAATGATTGGTTTCGCTCACTCAGGATTGTCTTGCGAGTGACAGATCAACTTAAATTCTTAAATAAGCCTTGTTCTGCTGAACCTACTGCTGAAACTTCAACTGATGAGGAAAAAACATTGTGGAAAGCTGAGTTTAAGACACATAATGATGTGGCCTGTTTGATTTTGGGATCGATGACACCTGCTTTACAAAAGCAGTTTGAGAATTTTTTTTTCCCAATGGACATGCTCAGCGAACTCAGAAAAATGTTTGAGAAACCACAAGCCGTTGAGGTCTATGATTTGATGAAATCTCTTCACGGTTGTAAGCAGGCAGATGGTGAACCTGTAAGTGCACATGTGTTGAAAATGAAAGGTTACATGGATCAACTACAAGCACTTGGCAAGATCTATGAACAAGATATTGCTATTAACTTAATCAATAGATCCCTGAATAAAGAATTTAGTGGTTTTGTGCGTAATTTCAATATGCATTGCGTGGGAAAGACAGTAACTGATTTACACGCATTGATTATTGATTACGAGAAAGGTTTACTACAGAAGGCTCCTACACCCCAGGTACTTGCTATTCAAGGTAGTAGAATTAACAAGCCAAATGTGAACAAGAAGGGTAAGAGAAAAGGAAAGGCTGATAAGGGTAAGAAAGTTATGGCCTGTCAACCTGAACCCAAGAAATACCCTCATAAGAAGAAGGATAATCCAAAGAAGGATCAAGGTTGCCATTACTGTCATGTAGTTGGTCACTGGAAGAGGAATTGTCCTCTCTATCTAAAAGAGTTGCGAACAAATAAGAACAAGAAGTCTGGGCACTTGGGCGCCAGCACTTCAGGTAACTTATTTATGATTGAATTATTTACTCTAAATCATAAAATTAATTCCTGTGTATATGATACTAGATGCGGTATTCACATTTGTAATACGTTGTAGGGGTTTAGAGTTGAAAGAACGCTTGCCTATGGGGAGCAATATCCGCACGTGGGAAATGGAGCACCTGCAACTATTGAAGCCATAGGATTGTTTAATTTAGTTTTGCCTTCGGGCTTAGTATTGTCATTATGCACCTTCTATTATTAGAGGTGTTGTTTCCTTTTCATGTTTGTTGAATTTGGGTTTTATTCACACTATCACTAGTAATGGAATTTCTGTTTCTTTAAATGGTATTTTTTATTTTAATGTTATTGCTGTGAATGGTGTGTTTGAAATTGACATGAATGATTATGTATCCAATAATAATAATTCAATGTATAGCATAAGTAAGAGAATTAAGTCAGACTTGAATTCTTTTTACCTCTGTGATGAACTCAAATAAGTACATTTTATTACTATCATTTATCCTATTAATTTGACTTGTTTTACTATATTATGTATGAGGATTGATACTTAATCGTTTACTTTTGTAATTCTCAGGTAAAAACAAGCATTTGGTGAAACTTAGCGATTTTGGACTAATTATGGAGCAAAACGTGCATAAAGTTGAAGGTCTACTGACATGGACAAGATCAAGTCAATTCTGCTCCAGATGCGCCGCATCTCACTCTCGACATGCGCCGCATCTCTATCAAGATATCACCAGATACGATCCAAGATACAAGAGGACATGCGCCGCATCTAATCATGGAGTTACGCCGCATCTTCTGGCGGTGTACGAATATTCCTGAATATTATAATCTTGGACCCCACGCGAAGTTAAGTACATGCGCCGCATCTACTTAGTAGATGCGCCGCATCTACTTAGTAGATGCGCCGCATCTTCCCTCAGACAGAAACTATAAATACCCCGTAGACCAGACGAATTAAAAAGTCCGGAAAACCTAAAACCGAAGTCCGAACAGGAGAAACAAAGGACGAATTCAGTCAAGGAGGCAGCACAAGACACACCCAAATCAAAGATACAAGAGCTGTAAGAAGGTGCTGCATGTATTTAATTCATTAAGTAGTTTTGTTTTATTGTGTTAGCAAACTTTAATTCATCAGGATTGGTGGCTTGTGTAATGTGACAACGAAAGATTGCACTCCCTTTAATACTTGCTTTCCCATCAATTAAAGTTTATATGTTGATGTCTTTGGTTACTACTTATTAGTGCATTGATAACCTCTGTGTTTATTAGTGGCTTGCGGGCATTTGACTGCGGGACATAATGTGGCTCCCACGGTTGTTTCTAAATTGATCACTTAGGAATAACTTTTAGACATAAGTAATCATTAAGGGTTTACTCGCCGATAAGATTAGGACCAACGAGAAAGGGTTAACTACATACACTTCATATAAAGCTATCAATAAAACAAGTGACAATCTACTTAATCATAAGGACAGTCCTCTTATTGTCTCAAGTATTTATCTGTGTACGTGTGTGCTACTTGCTGATTCGTGCCTATTGGTTTATTTTATTATTTAATTGCAAACAAACCGTGCCAGTCTCTCAGGCTGAAACCCCCTTGCGTTAGGATATTAAAATACTGATTAGAATAACGAGATAATACGTTCCACTCTTAGTGATCGACACTCTACTTACCATTATCTTCATACTGACCGGGTACACTGCTCGTTAAGTGTGTGTGTTATTGATAAGTCGGCTAAATATAAATTTAAAACTTGAGTAGGCATTAAAACTGCTAAACCGCAACGACACATCACGCGCATCAAGTTTTTGGCGCCGCTGCCGGGGAGTGAATTGTTATTATCTGTTAATTTAATTAGTATTTTAATTAGTTTTTTTTTTCCTTTTTATTAGATTAATTGCATCATTGTACTATTTTGCATATTTGTTGTATTGTGTGTTAATTGTTTTCTTTTATTTTTGTGTGTTTATTTTCGTTTGTGTGTGTGTTTTTTTTTTTTTTTTTTTTTTTTTTTTTTTTTTTTTTTTTTTTTTTTTTTTTTTTCGTGTTTTTGTGTGTTCTGCTATCGTTGTACTGTGCTAAATCAAACGATACGGCGCATCTGATCTCTCAGATACGGCGTATTGCGTTTAATTTTTAAAAAAAATACAACGCGTTTAATTAATTCGATACGACGCATCTTTTCCCCAAGATACGGCGTATCTGTTTTTAATAAGAAAATTTTTCTAAGCGATAAAGTAATACGACGCATCTGCTTTAGCAGATACGGCGTATCTGTTTTCGATAAAAAAAAAAAAAAAATTCTAAACGTTAATGCCATACGACGCATCTGCTTTAGCAGATACGGCGTATCTATTATTTTAATTAAAAACAGTTTGCGAATTATTAAACAGATACGGCGTATCGATCTCTATCGATACGGCGCATCTTTCTGAATCAAAAATCGATATTTTTTTTTAAACGTAACGAAAATACGGCACATTAACTTTCGTTAATACGACGCATTTAATTTTAATTAGATAAGTTGATTTTTGATTAATTAATTCGATACGGCGCATTCTTAAATTCTAAGCGGCGTATTTATTTTCTGAATAAAGTCTGATTTAATTTTAATGTATTAAGATACGGCGTATCCAACTTTTTGGATACGGCGCATCGTCTGCAGATATCAGTAACTTTAATTTTTCGTATTCCGTTTTCGTTGTTGATTTTCTGATATATTACTTTCTCGAGCATACCCTACTGATATTTTTGTGTTGATTTCAGGAAGTGCATGACCAGGAGTTCTACGAAGAACTTGATTCAACCTTTCGAAGATCCTGAACGAGCCCTACATTCGCTTAAAAGGCTTTTCAACACAAGAAGCTTTGATCTTTCAAGTTCACTCGAGCTTGATTTCTTTTCTGAAGAAAAAGAGGAAGTTGAAACAGAAACAATGGGCGAAAACACTACTATGGAGGAATACATGAACAATACCCGTGCTGATTACACTTCAGGAGTTGCTAGACCTAAGTTTGATGATAATTCAAAATTTGAGTTGAAGGGTCAGTTTCTCAAAGAGCTAAGAGAGAATGCTTTCAGTGGGACGGAACAAGAGGATGCTAATGAGCATGTTGAAAAGGTCCTGGAGATTGCAGATTTGTTTACTTCAGAAGGAGTCAATACCGATCAACTCATGCTAAGAATCTTTCCAATCTCACTAAAAGGAGCTGCTAACAAGTGGCTAAGGAATGAACCTGCTAGTTCAATCACTACATGGGAAGGTTTGAAGAGCAAATTCCTGAAGAGATATTGTCCACCTGCTAAGACTGCTAAAAAGATGGAGGCTATCAATAGTTTCAAGCAAGAGCCTGATGAAACCCTTTATCAAGCTTGGGAACGGTTTAAAGATTTATTGATAAAATGTCCTCAACACTATCTAACCCCTATGCAGGAAATAATATTGTTTTATCAAGGATTGGACGTGCCTACAAGACAGATTTTGGATGCTAAGGGAGCTGTACCTCAAATGAGTGCAACCAATGCTAGGAAAGCAATCCAAGATGCTGCTGATCATTCCCAAAAATGGCACGATGGGACCTCTACTAGATCTAAGAGCAGCACTAATTTTGACGGGATTGCTGCTATTCAAGCTCAATTGGATAAAATTAGTAGAGAGATGAAGAAGCGTGATGAAAGAGCATATGCTGCCCAAGTTGGATGTGAAAAGTGCGAAGGACCTCACTACACTAAAGATTGCCCGAACAAGAATGAAAGTGAGACATTTGAAGAAGCATATTACACCCAATTTGGACAACCATTCCGACCTTCAGGAAGATTTAGGGAAGCTAGTCCGGGATTCTATCAAAAGAACAACTTCAATCCAGCTTATCAAGAAAGGAGGCAGACTTTAGACGATACTTTAAAGCAAATTATGGCCGATGCTGCTAAAAGACATGAAGAGAATACTGCTATGATCAAAGAAATTCGAGCTTCAACGGACACTACTACAAGAAATCAAGGAGCTTCGATCAAAGCATTGGAACAACAAATTGGTCAAATGAGCAAAGTTCTTCAAGAAAAGGGATATGGAAGTTTACCGAGCTCAACTGAAACCAACCCAAGAGATCATGTCAAGGCCATAAGCACCACTGAAGAAGTCACTCCTAATATACCTAGAAGATCGATGAATGGTAATGATGGTGCAAGACCCGAATTTTTCTTTAATTCTTCAATCAGTTTAAGGAGACTACTAAAAGAAAAGACAAAGATTGAAGAGGAGATCAAGGCAACAATGAAAGAAGAGAGCTCTGCAACCGACTTAAATGCCTTGCCTCATAAAGAAAGAGACCCAGGAAGTTTTACTCTACCTTGTTCTATTAATAATATATCTTTCAATAATGTGTTAGCTGACTTAGGAGCTAGTGTTAGTGTTATGCCTCTTAAGACATTCGCTACCCTAGGACTAGGAAAATTAGCACCAACTAAATTACTTATTGAATTGGCTGATAAAACGGTAAAACGACCTGAAGGGATTGCTAATAATGTGCTAGTTAAGATTGAGCAGTTTATTTTTCCCGTAGACTTTGTTATACTAGACATGCTCGAGGATGTTAAGATTCCTTTAATTCTCGGAAGACCTTTCTTGTCTACTGCCCATGCTAAGATTGATGTGTTTAAGAGAAAAATTTCATTAAGGGTAGGGAATAATAAACTAGTCTATAAGTGCCAAGATCCGGTTAAAAGCATAATTAGAGGTGTTTATGTGCTAGGATTAAGAGAGCGTATGGACCTCGATCTTGAAGCTAGACTTATGGGAGAAACATTGATTCAAAACAACTCAACTAGTCCTGATCATGAGAACTTTGAGGAATTCATTGACCTTAATGTACCTACCGAACTTAGACGCAATGTTGTTAATGATTCTGATGATGAGTGGTATGATTGTGTAGTAATTAATAAACGTAGGAGAATAGTTGAGAAAACAAATTTGAACAATGATGTGTTTATTGAACTACCACCCCACCTTGCTTATTTGTGCCTATATGATAATAAGAATTTCCCGTCTATCATTTTGTCATCTCTGCCCGAAAGGGACAGGACTTTGTTTATACAGATAATGAAGAAGAACGGCGTGGAAATTAAGGACGGGCAAGGAGTGTTCAATATTACTGAATTGGCGATGAAGGAGCGCGAGGTTTCCGACTCCTTCAATGATCAATACTAAAGAGCTGAACGTGAGTCTAACTTGAAGACTCTGGAATAAAGACAAGTGCTTACCGGGAGACAACCCGGAATTATCTTTTATTATTCTGTTTTCTGTGTCGAGTCAGTCCAGGCCGCACGAGGATACGGCGCATCTCAATTCTGAGATGCGACGCATCTCCTGCAATGGTCATATCTTATTTTTCTGCATTTTTATTTTCGACTTTAAAACTCTTTATCAGTTTATTTTAATGCGGCGCATCCCTGGTTAAGGATGCGGCGCATCTTTATTCTGATCCGTATTTATTCCAGGCTCGATACGGCGTATCTTCTTCAATAAGATACGGCGCATCGACTGACCTGATGATTTTCAGTTTTAATTTTTTAAGTTTTATTTTTATCTAACTACTAATGTATTATGCAAAGCTTGAACCTTTCTTATCTTAGGTGTGTTTTAAAGTGTTGGTGGTATTATAGTTTCCTGGATTTCCTGTGGATACATCAAGTATGAAGCTTTAACGTTCTAATCCACAAGAAGTTGATTTTTGCTCTTATACTAATGGAGGATCATACCGAGCAAATCTCAGGGGAGTTTTTCTGTTCTAATTCTTTTAATTTCCAGCTTTTAATCTTTTATACAAACAACGAGGACGTTGTTTAACTTAAGTGGGGGGATTGGAGAATTAGAACACTTAACAATTACTTGTCCTAAACTTTTTCAAAAATTATGCTTAAAATGTGCTTAATATATCAAACTTAAAAATTTTTTTAGCATGTTTTTGTTTAAGATCTAAGTTGCATAACTGCACACATGACGTTATTTTCAAAAATTGTGATTTTTCAAAATTCACAAATCTATGAGTGTGCCGGTGACTTGTAAACTTTAGAACTTGGCTTGTATACTATTCGAGACCACCATAATAAGTATTATTTATATAATTGGAGTGACTTGTCTAACTTGGTAAATTTCTAGGATTACACCCAAATAGCCTATTATATGTTATGTGTTATTAACTAACTACACTGGTTAGTTAACCCCCGTATAAACCCTTTTGTTACTCTCATTTTTAGAGTAAGATACCCCTAGAAAAACACTCAGAGCCATTCCTTTCGTTTCTTACACCTATGTTTAAAATGTTTCGTTACACCCTTACACCTTAGCCTACCCTGTAGATTAGAATCCGTGGTTGGTTGATTGCTATAGGCAAAGTGTGTTTCCTTACATTACCTGTGTTCGCGTGCGTAATTCATTATCTTTGGTTAGGTCGGGAAATTGCACAATGCAATTGGAGTGAAAGTAAATATTGTATATCTTTGAGTTTATTTTTTCGTGTGTTTACTACTTTCACTATTACCATTATTTCTGAAGTCATGAAAAGTATGGAAAAATTATCCGGAAAGAAAGTTATAGTGATGTGGTGAAATTTTACACATCTATGTTTATGTTCAATTAAAAAAAAAAAAAAAAAAAAAAATTGAGAAAAAAAAAGAAAAAGAAAGAAAGAAAAGTTGGAAGTTAGTTTTAACCAACTTATGTAAAGTTATGTAAGTGGTCGATATCACCACTATTTGTTGTACTATATCTATGGATTGAATGGGAATTGGCAGTTATGGGAACGCCAATTAAGGTTTATTCTTTGATTAAGATTTTGTTGAGTATAATTCGTGTCTACCTAAAGCGTGTGTTTCAAATGTTAAAGCGTGAGTTATTCGATGATATGAGTCTTATTCATGGGATGGTTGGGATAGTGATTAACCACACTTAGGATTTTAATTTATTTGTTTTGTTTATTTTTCATTTTACACCAATTTATATCCCAAATGTTATCCATGCCCTTTATTATTCTTTATCCAACCAAACCTTTGATTTATTGAGATTAGGGATTTGAGCAATCTTAAGTATCGTAGTCGTGGATTCGGCTATGTATTTATGATTTTGTCGCCCTTTTTGATATATTATTATTGGTGAAGTTTGGACCTATCTTTAGCCTATTCGAGTTAAGGATTTGAGCAATTGCAAGTATCGTGTTCGTGGATTCGATCATGTATTTGTGATTTTGTCGCCTTTTCTGGAATTTGAGATCGATAGTGAAAGAGAATAATTAACCCTTAAGCCTAAAAAACCCTTTTTACCGCTTTAGACTTGTTACTCCTTAGCTTTAGTGGTGGAGATGTGTATACTTGCCAAGCTTATGATAGAATATTCGTCGCGACTGGACAGTTAAACGATTAGATTTGCTTTTATCGACTTATTTTATTTTACTTCTGAATCGTTAAGTGTTTAGTTGTGTGATTATGAAATGAACGAATACATGCTTAAATATAAAAATAAATCCTAACATCTTTTAGGATACATTTTCATAAAAGAAATTCTAAGGTTTACTTGGGGACAAGTAAAGTTCAAGTGGGGGGATATTTGATGAACTCAAATAAGTACATTTTATTACTATCATTTATCCTATTAATTTGACTTGTTTTACTATATTATGTATGAGGATTGATACTTAATCGTTTACTTTTGTAATTCTCAGGTAAAAACAAGCATTTGGTGAAACTTAGCGATTTTGGACTAATTATGGAGCAAAACGTGCATAAAGTTGAAGGTCTACTGACATGGACAAGATCAAGTCAATTCTGCTCCAGATGCGCCGCATCTCACTCTCGACATGCGCCGCATCTCTATCAAGATATCACCAGATACGATCCAAGATACAAGAGGACATGCGCCGCATCTAATCATGGAGTTACGCCGCATCTTCTGGCGGTGTACGAATATTCCTGAATATTATAATCTTGGACCCCACGCGAAGTTAAGTACATGCGCCGCATCTACTTAGTAGATGCGCCGCATCTTCCCTCAGACAGAAACTATAAATACCCCGTAGACCAGACGAATTAAAAAGTCCGGAAAACCTAAAACCGAAGTCCGAACAGGAGAAACAAAGGACGAATTCAGTCAAGGAGGCAGCACAAGACACACCCAAATCAAAGATACAAGAGCTGTAAGAAGGTGCTGCATGTATTTAATTCATTAAGTAGTTTTGTTTTATTGTGTTAGCAAACTTTAATTCATCAGGATTGGTGGCTTGTGTAATGTGACAACGAAAGATTGCACTCCCTTTAATACTTGCTTTCCCATCAATTAAAGTTTATATGTTGATGTCTTTGGTTACTACTTATTAGTGCATTGATAACCTCTGTGTTTATTAGTGGCTTGCGGGTATTTGACTGCGGGACATAATGTGGCTCCCACGGTTGTTTCTAAATTGATCACTTAGGAATAACTTTTAGACATAAGTAATCATTAAGGGTTTACTCGCCGATAAGATTAGGACCAACGAGAAATGGTTAACTACATACACTTCATATAAAGCTATCAATAAAACAAGTGACAATCTACTTAATCATAAGGACAGCCCTCTTATTGTCTCAAGTATTTATCTGTGTACGTGTGTGCTACTTGCTGATTCGTGCCTATTGGTTTATTTTATTATTTAATTGCAAACAAACCGTGCCAGTCTCTCAGGCTGAAACCCCCTTGCGTTAGGATATTAAAATACTGATTAGAATAACGAGATAATACGTTCCACTCTTAGTGATCGACACTCTACTTACCATTATCTTCATACTGACCGGGTACACTGCTCGTTAAGTGTGTGTGTTATTGATAAGTCGGCTAAATATAAATTTAAAACTTGAGTAGGCATTAAAACTGCTAAACCGCAACGACACATCACGCGCATCAAGTTTTTGGCGCCTCTGCCGGGGAGTGAATTGTTATTATCTGTTAATTTAATTAGTATTTTAATTAGTTTTTTTTTCCTTTTTATTAGATTAATTGCATCATTGTACTATTTTGCATATTTGTTGTATTGTGTGTTAATTGTTTTCTTTTATTTTTGTGTGTTTATTTTCGTTTGTGTGTTTTTTTTTTTTTTTTTTTTTTTTTTTTTTTGTTTTTTTTTTTCGTGTTTTTGTGTGTTCTGCTATCGTTGTACTGTGCTAAATCAAACGATACGGCGCATCTGATCTCTCAGATACGGCGTATTGCGTTTAATTTTAAAAAAAAATACAACGCGTTTAATTAATTCGATACGACGCATCTTTTCCCCAAGATACGGCGTATCTGTTTTTAATAAGAAAATTTTTCTAAGCGATAAAGTAATACGACGCATCTGCTTTAGCAGATACGGCGTATCTGTTTTCGATAAAAATAAAAAAAAAAAATTCTAAACGTTAATGCCATACGACGCATCTGCTTTAGCAGATACGGCGTATCTATTATTTTAATTAAAAACAGTTTGCGAATTATTAAACAGATACGGCGTATCGATCTCTATCGATACGGCGCATCTTTCTGAATCAAAAATCGATATTTTTTTTTAAACGTAACGAAAATACGGCGCATTAACTTTCGTTAATACGACGCATTTAATTTTAATTAGATAAGTTGATTTTTGATTAATTAATTCGATACGGCGCATTCTTAAATTCTAAGCGGCGTATTTATTTTCTGAATAAAGTCTGATTTAATTTTAATGTATTAAGATACGGCGTATCCAACTTTTTGGATACGGCGCATCGTCTGCAGATATCAGTAACTTTAATTTTTCGTATTCCGTTTTCGTTGTTGATTTTCTGATATATTACTTTCTCGAGCATACCCTACTAATATTTTTGTGTTGATTTCAGGAAGTGCATGACCAGGAGTTCTACGAAGAACTTGATTCAACCTTTCGAAGATCCTGAACGAGCCCTACATTCGCTTAAAAGGCTTTTCAACACAAGAAGCTTTGATCTTTCAAGTTCACTCGAGCTTGATTACTTTTCTGAAGAAAAAGAGGAAGTTGAAACAGAAACAATGGGCGAAAACACTACTATGGAGGAATACATGAACAATACCCCTGCTGATTACACTTCAGGAGTTGCTAGACCTAAGTTTGATGATAATTCAAAATTTGAGTTGAAGGGTCAGTTTCTCAAAGAGCTAAGAGAGAATGCTTTCAGTGGGACGGAACAAGAGGATGCTAATGAGCATGTTGAAAAGGTCCTGGAGATTGCAGATTTGTTTACTTCAGAAGGAGTCAATACCGATCAACTCATGCTAAGAATCTTTCCAATCTCACTAAAAGGAGCTGCTAACAAGTGGCTAAGGAATGAACCTGCTAGTTCAATCACTACATGGGAAGGTTTGAAGAGCAAATTCCTGAAGAGATATTGTCCACCTGCTAAGACTGCTAAAAAGATGGAGGCTATCAATAGTTTCAAGCAAGAGCCTGATGAAACCCTTTATCAAGCTGCGAAGTCTGGATTGAAGTAGACCTTCTTCCCAATGCTAAATTCGTTGGAAGTAAGTGGCTCTTCAAGAAGAAAACTGACATGGATGGCAATGTACACACCTATAAGGCTCGTCTGGTAGCTAAAGGCTTTACTCAAACCTTTGGGGTTGACTACGAGGAGACCTTTTCTCCTGTAGCAGACATTAGAGCTATTAAGATTCTCATAGCTATAGCAGCGTACTATGACTATGAGATTTGGCAAATGTATGTCAAAAATGCCTTCTTAAATGGTCGCCTAGATGAAGACATTTATATGCGCAGCCTGAGGGGTTTGTGAATCCACAATTTCCAAACCGTGCATGCAAACTTCAAAGATCCATTTATGGATTGAAGCAAGCATCACGACAATGGAATAAGAGATTTGATGCAAAAATCAAAAAGTTTGGATTTACTCAGAATCTTGATGAGCCATGTGTATATCACAAAGCTAGTGGGAGTGATGTAATTTTCCTTATCCTATATGTCGATGACATATTGATTATGGGAATAGACAATCCAAGTTTGCAAAGTGTTAAGGCATATCTTGGAAAGTGTTTTTCTATGAATGATTTAGGGGAAGCTGCATACATTATGGGAATCAAGATCTATAGAGATAGATCAAGACGGTTAATTGGATTAAGTCAAAGTGCTTACATTGACAAAATATTGAAGAGATTCAATATGCAAAATTCCAAGAAAGGATATTTCCTAATGGAAGTAAAACATGGATTAAGCGGTGAGATGTGTGCTTCAACACCTGCAGAGGTGGCACACATGAGTAAAGTTCCTTATACTTTGGCAGTAGGATCTATCATGTATGCGGTTAGATGCACAAGGCCAGATGTGGTGTTTGCTCAAAATATCACCAGTCAATTTCAACAGAATTCAGGTGATAAACACTAGATTGCTGTTAAACATATTCTCAAGTATTTACGAAACACAAGAGATATGTTTCTAGTGTATGGTGGAAATCCAGATACAGAACTTGGTGTTACAGGTTTCTGTGATGCGTCCTGGCAATGTGACAAAGATGATGCGAAGTCTCAGACAGGTTATGTCTTTGTTATCAATGGAGGAGCAGTAGACTGGAGGAGCAAGAAGCACAGTACAATTGCGATGTCTGCGACATAAGCTGAATACATGGCTGCTTCAGAAGCTGCTATGGAGGCTGTTTGGATTAGGAAATTCATTTTAGGGCTTGGTGTTATGCCTTCAATTGAATCGCCTATTAATATGTATTGCGACAATTCTGCTGCAATCATATTTGCCAATGAACCTGGAGTCATGAAGGGCACCAGACATTTTCTACGGAAGTATCACTATGTTCGACAGCAAGTCAACATAGGAGAGATTAATCTCTTGAAAGTTCGCACATATGACAACTTAGCTTATCAATTCACTAAGGCTTTAGCTAAAGAAAAGCTTACTGAACTTGCCAATGGCATTGGACTTCGTTTAGCTAATAGTTTCATGCATAACTGTGATTAGTATTTGGATAAAGGATATTGTAAACATTTATTATTTTAAATGAAATAAAGTATTTGTTATGTTTATGTTCATTCTTTAATATTGTTGTCCTATATTTGCATGTTTAATCCATGAATAAATTAGTTATTCTAAATTGTCTGTTGTCAATTAATGATATGGGAATATCACTAAACTAAGACAAATGTGAGTTTTGGTATAATATACTTGAAAGTATATTGATGTGTTGACATACAAAATTTACATGATATTCAATGAATTGAATATAGGACTTATCCCAAACTACATGATGTTACTTTATAGATATTGTTATTAAGTAAATCATGAATATTTATCATCAGACTTGAGATACCAGATAACTGTCATGAATGTAGTACATTTCTGTGGAACAATTTAACGCTACACATAACTGGTAGTCATAAGGATTGTTTTCGGAAGTGTTACAAAATTCATGGGTTATGCTTGTAGTCAAGATAGAATTTGTTCCTTAAAATTTATTTGAAGTTTAATACTGCTGGGGCCCTCGTAGGGTTGACAAGATGTTTGTGTGGCCACGTCCAAGATCTCTCCTGAATATGTTCAGAAGATTTGGTAATCTTGCTCAATCACAAACAACAGAAACAGAATAGTTAGATAAAGAATAACTTAGATTCATATCTTTATTTAACGTGGTATTAGTGACAAAAGGATAATAATAATGATGAATCATTAAAGGTTTTTCTAGGAGACCTCACTCGAGTTGTACTAGAGGCATTGAAGTGTTGCTAGACGCTAACCGATGTGATTACACTATTAAAATATATCCAAGTGGGAGCTGTTAGTTTTGTGGACATAATTTAGTAGTCGTATGTTAGGATCGAACTCGAGACAACGGGATTGCACACTTTACATATGAGAATTAAAGAATAATAATTATATATATAAAAAGTTATATTTAATTATTTATTACACAAATATGTAACGACCGTTAGTATTTAACGGATAATGACTAACGACCGTTAACTAATAAAAGGAAAGAATTATAGAGTAAATAATTGGAAAGTCGAGAAGGTTCCGGATCCCTCTTTGGGATGCTTGGCCGATCGATGGGGGATTGGGCTTGCCCAATCCTACACCAACTTGTCCTCCAAGTTACTTACACTATATAAACAAATCAAGGGTAATTGGTTTTACATCTCTTGTACACACAATTATCCCTAAACTTGTTTTCTTGTTTTGTTTCTTTTGGGTCAATCGAAAGAAAAACCCTCTTAGGGATTCGATCGATTTTTTTGATCAAAACAAAGTGTTTAGTTTTTATTTGTGTTCGTTTACTAGCATAACTTTAATTTGTTATAGTATGTGTGTACAAGAATGTGGTACAATCACACTATTGATTGTATCTTGTATTGAATTGCAAAAACGGTAAGGGGCAATTCGTGTAATCCTTATAAACCCTAATTAGGGTTCTTGATCATTGTATTGAAGAATTGATTCTTGTTTGGCTAGAATCAAAAGGTACGCTTACTATTTAATTTGGTTAATTAATTTACATGTTATATGATCCTATACGCTTCCGCGTGTATACTTGATGTTTATTGTTTATATTTATGCATTGTCATGTTATATAATTCCAACAGATTCAACCTTGTTTGAGCTTGGTATCTAGTACTAAGCTCATATGCATAGTCTAACTCGCTTCCAAAACCTTCTACTTCTTAACTATAGATCTTTGCTCCAAGGCTTTAATTTCAGCATGAATAACCTACATAAAAAAAAATAGGGTTCTTTTCTTGACAGTGTCATTGCTTTTTGCAAAAAAATGGTATTCGTATTCCTGATTTCAGTGCTCCTTATTTCCAAAGGAGAAGTGTAAGGAATCAGGATAACGCTACTAATGAGCATCACTATCTTTTTGATATATAATGAAACAGTAGATTTTTATTTGCGAGAACTTGACTCAAGGTTTAGTGAGAAAATTGTGGAACTTTTAGAGCTTAGCTATGCTTTGGATCCTAGGGACGGATATATATATCTTTCAATTCAGATTCGATTCTAAAGCTTGCAAAGAAATACTATTATCTTGATTTCACAGAGCAAGAACTCGATAACTTGGAATTCCAGTTGAAGCACTTTGAACTTGATATGTAAGATCTTCTAGAGTTGGGAAAGTCATCATCTATAGATGATTTATGTCAAGGCTTAGCATACACCGGAAAAGCAAGTCATTATTATTTCATTGACAGGTTGATACGACTGGTGTTGACTCTTCTAGTGTCTACTGCAAGTGTTGAACGTGCGTTTCAGCCATGAAAATCGTGAAGAACAGATTACGTAATAAAATGGGTGATGAATTTCTTTCGGATAATTTAGTACTTTATATTGAAAAGGATATTGCAGATACCTTTAGTGTAGATAGTGTTTTTAATGATTTTAATGATGTTAAAAAGCATCGTGTGAGGTTGAAATGAAAAACTCTTATTGTACGACTCTATAAATTTTTATTGTTTTTTTTTGTCTGTATCTTTTTTCAAGTTTTTTGTCCTACCCGGCCGAACAATCATGGCTTCGACACTATCCCAGCATGGTTTTGAGCATAAAAAACTTTGAAAGTTGTTAAATTATTTAGGTTGGTTAAAGTATTGTAATTACTCTTAAGTTATAATAGATTTTGAATATGTAAATCTATATTTTTGACCTTTAAATCGTACAAATATTATGTTATATTAAGCAGTTGAGCATACAACTATATATAGCTAGCGTGTGTAAGATGACAAAAGATGGTATTAGTTATGGAGAGAATATGTTAAAATGACAAAAAAATTAGTAATGCAATTAAGAATTTCTAAAAAAAATCTCTCGTAGAGATTAAACTCATGGAATTAAGGAATCTATATATATAATAAACAAAGCTTTTTTTGAAAATTGACACCTCACTAATGGCAAATAAAGCCAGCTCAGTAATGCCAGCTCATCCGCCTCATCTATTATATTCAACGCTTCAATATTGTGTTTGACTTAAACTTTATAACCTAAATTCAATCACTGAAATTCAATCTTCCAGTTTTATAGATAAATTGGCACTTTCCCAAAACCCGCCTTCAATGGCAACCGGAATCAAGGAAGATCAAGAAATTGGCACTTTCCCAAAACCCCTTCAATGGCAACCGTCTTTTGACATTGTTTCTGTGTCATTATCAAACGGCACTTATGGATCAAGAATACCTATTACATCTAATTTTTAATCTTTAAATTTGTAAGGTTTTTTCATCTCGAAATTGCATAAGGTATGTAATGCTTTTATAATTCGCGTTTAATTGTTTGCGTTAACTGGATTCATGCTATTGATAGGTTTAGGGTTTTACTTGATGAATTGTAATTTCGAAATCCAATATTAGGGTTTTAATTGATGTTGCATATTTATTTTATGTTTCTTCAAGAATTTTGGGTATTTTGTTTTAGCCTAGATGTGTGTGTTAAAAGAAGTAATTTGACAGTTTATAGACCTGATATCCCACTGTCACTTTCACTTTCTACCAAACCTTTGAGATCCACAAACTTCATACTTCTATGAACTCATTGATTCAGAAGCAGATTCATTTGATTCTTCCTCAGATGATTCTGAAAGAGATCCATCTTTTGACATGCTCGAAGATACTCAATCAAAGCTATCAACTCTCTCGAAAAAGAAAAAACCCAAATCTCGGTAATTCTTTTTATATCCTTTTTAGTATAGTTTTATAAAATTTATATATTTTATTCTAATTTTTTAGTATATGTTTTTTCCCCCCTGCATTCTTAGTGTTTCGTTTTAAGTAGACGAGGATGCTGAGGTTGTCGCGCCTGAGTTTGATGCCAGTGACCAGAAAAGTTATGAGGTTGTTCAGAAGATGATTGAATGTAAGTTTTGGATTCTTATAAGAAAGCAGGAAGATGATATGTATATTAAATGTCTATTTTTGTTTGTTTTTGTTTTTTTTTTGTTTTTTTTTGTTTTGTTTTTTTGCGTCGTTTATGGGTAGGTGGCCAAGTGTCTGTTGAATTTAGTTGAGCTCGCTGCTGTCTGAGATTGGCTTGAATATTCAAGAAGCTCATGCCTTTTCGACATCAGATGGCGTCTCCTTGGATGTCTTTGTAGTTAATGGTTGGCCTTATGAGGTATTTCACTATATTTTGTACTAACATGTATTAAGCAGTATACAATACTGCATACATGTCATTTAGTCATTATTCGTTGTGGATGCATTTATAAAAAAATTATGTTCAATTTTTTTTTCATAATTTTACAAGTCTTTTTTGTTCGATACTAACTTTCTTTATATAATTGTAGGAGACTGAGAAACTTAGAAATGTGCTGGCCATGGAAATACCGAGGGTAGAGGTACATCCAACATATTTACGTATGAATGGGTTGGTTTGGGTTCTGATTGATATCGGATGGGTCAAATTATGTATTTACCTAAAAGAGGAACAAGACAATGGGTCGAACAAGTCAAACAGATTAAAAGTCCCATACAATCTATTCCTAATGCATACAACACCCTATATGTCTTATCCAAAGATTCATTATATTTTTACAATGACATTGTTTAAGTAATTATAATTAGTACATGAATTATCTATGGAAGACCTGGAAAAAACACGTTTACATGTCAACCCGACCTCCCGACCTGACCATTTTGACCTGTACTAAAGTGCACATCAACTGGATACTCAACTCGCCTGACTCACCCATCTTGCAACCTTTGGTTTTATGACATTTAATTTTCCTTACATGTTGAAACTCGCTGCAGGAGATACCTTGGTCACAATATTCACAACCTTTGTCTTCTAAGGAGTTGGAAAAAAAGAAATTCCAAGAAATCGTTCCATTATCCGTGTATGTGGTTGATGTTTGGGAAATTGATGTAAAGCTGTTGAAGTTTGTATACAGAATTTGCGGTGGATCATATGGTGATTTGTAAGTTCAAATTATTTATTGATTATACGGTTCCATGTATGACCTATATACAATTCTTCGATTTAGGACTTTAGGTTATGCTGTATCTATGAATGATTAAACGGATTAAGTTACAAGGTTTGACTAAAAAGAATCGGGTGGAGTGGGTCAAATGGGGTGACACTTAATAAAAGTGTATTTAAAATGAATTAACCATCCCAATGGCTTCCTTAAAAAGTTTATATTACTAATGTGATGAATTATAATATAGTTCTTTGATCATATTAAACACCAGTATTACTTAAATAACAAAAAAGATAAGAAGCATTTATGGAGTGGTACTAATTTGTTTCATCCGCCGTTTTGTCACCCCTATATCAGTGGTCTAATACTATCTATAATATTTCCTCTTCTTTACAGGTATAAAGGTACGTTTTGTACTCAGGATGTGGCCATCAAAGCTCTCAAGGACGAGTATTTGAATGAAAATGTGCAGCGAAAATTCGCTCAAGAAGTCTACATAATGAGGTTTGTTACATTAATTTAACATAATACGTGTATCACATACTCTTCTAGGTTATATTAGCAATTTGATTTGCCTGAAAACAAAGAACTATAGGATTATTATTGAACGGGTCCATTGTTTCTATGAAATCTGACTTTCTACAACTAACAGGAAAGTGCGGCATAAGAACGTTGTGCAATTTATAGGTGCTTGTACTAGACCTCCAAATCTTTGTATCGTGACTGGTAATTCTAGAAGTTCCTTTTTATCTTGAAAATATAGTACACTCTTTTAAAGTATGTATCACTGGTTCTTTAATCTAAGACATTCTTTTGGTTTATAGAATTTATGGCAGGTGGTAGTGTGTATGACTTCCTACATAACAAAAGAGGTCATTTCGATGTCCCCACCATACTTAAAATAGGAATTCATGTTTCGAAAGGAATGAACTACTTGCATGAGAACAATATAATTCATAGGGATCTTAAGAGTGCCAACCTTTTGATGGATGAAAATGGAGTAAGCAATCTAAATTCTTCTAAATAGCTTTATATCATGGTTATTGTAATCCAAATTTTTGCAACACTAGGGTTACAGGCACACGGGTTGCTTTCAATTTGGTTATATTTTAATATCTGACAGGTCCAATAAACATTACTTATAAAAAGAAACCTTGTCAGAAGTGGCCCAAATTCAATTGTTAATGCATACAACCTACCATGTGGTTTTTCTTAATCAAATTAATATTAGAATTTTGGACTAGAATTGTCCAGGGTTAAGCAAACTCTATCTGTTTTGACTCACACAAAAATTACCCATTTTGACTTCTGGCAAGTTTTGACCGTTACCTGAACCCACACAACCCATCCATGATTACATTAAGCGTATATCGATGGTATTGGCCCCACAAACTCTACTCTATATTGCTGATATATGTTTCGTTTCTTATTCGATAACCTCTGCTTTTCTGGCAGATTGTTAAGGTTTCCGATTTTGGTGTCGCTAGAGTGCAAAATAAGTCCGGTGTTATGACTGCAGAAACTGGAACTTATCGGTGGATGGCTCCAGAGGTTGGTCTACACTAAACATTCATTATCAGAGGGATTTTTCAATCTAAAGAACTATTTAAAAAAAATACTCTAATTTGCTTAATATTTGGTTGTTGGAAGGTTATTGAACACAGACCTTACAATCACAAGGCAGATGTCTTCAGCTTTGGCATTGTCCTATGGGAACTATTAACATGGAAGGTTTGATCTGACCACCCTTTAATTTCTCCTTTAATTTGTACTAATGTGAAAATTTATCAGTGAAAAAACAGAGGTTTAATCAACTTTCTTTCATGCTGGTTAACATGACAGCTTCCTTATGCCAACTTGACTCCACTTCAGGCAGCGATAGGTGTTGTCCCAAAGATATAGTTCTATAATTTATGTTTCGGTTCTTTGTTAATTATCATAAAATGTCAACTTAAATTCTTAGGGTCTAAGGCCACCAATAACGAAGCACACTCATCCAGATATTGTGAGACTACTTGAACAGTGTTGGCAGCAAGACCCGTCTTTGAGGCCAGAATTTTCCAAGATAATAAAAATCTTGCTGAACCTTTCTAATATGGTAAATATCATCTCAATACAAATTTTCCTTTGCATTCCACAATTACTAATGCTCTTTTTCAACAAGCACAAGTATGCAGTCGATGTTGGACACGTAACTAATAAGTTGCATTTTTATGAACTTTTATATACTTGATTTGGTTGAATGCTTAGCTAATATGAATATTTAGTTAAATTTGTGTAATGTTAAATCTAAATGGTTACAGAAAAGGGCTTCACGTTAAAGGTCGATGAAAAAAGTGAAAAAAATTACAGATTAGTAAGCAACTTACTATTAGCCACCCGTGATTTATCACGGGTCTATAGGCTAGTAAAAAATACTTCAGAATAAACAAATTGAAGTGAGATTAGAAGTTCCAACCTTCCGCCCTAAATGTGTCAGACTTACCAATAAGGTAAGACATCAAACTTGTTTAAGTCACACATAATACATAACATGTACAATATTTTATTATTAGCTACTGATTATAAAAAAAATGATTGGTAGACCTACATAATAGACCTAAAAAGATACCTACAAATGTAATTGTTTAGAAAAAATCAAAAAAGAAAAGAAAAAGATTTGAACTTGACCTCCTATCCAAATAAGAGCCCACTTAACTAAAATATATATATATATATATATATATCTACATTATATATAACAGGCGTTACACGTAGATAGTGTCACATAAATGCCACTTCAATGCCACATAATCATAAACTATGCCACTTGGCATTTCTTGCTGCAGGAAAAATCGGACAGAAATTATGTTAAAAATTTGTATTTGGTGAGATTCGAACTCTAGACCATGCATATATTTTGTGATATGTTAACCACTAAACCACCACAATTTTTTGAAGAGATTTTGTAACTCAAACTCTATATAGAATAACAAGTAATTATCTCTTTTAAAACTTACATATCTTTTTCTTAAATATAGTTTCACAATATAGCCTTTTGACATAAAAAAAAAACATAGGCCTTTTTTCCTCAAAACCTAAATGATGAAAAGAGGTACGTATCAATGAATTCATTCCCAATTCATGAAGAGGTTTAGCTGTTTCTCTCTGTTAACAACATGTGTATTCTCTCTGAGGTTCATAAAACATAAAAATGTAATGCTATATTGATCAATCATTTGATTTTTGATATTTGTGTGGATCTCAGCCTTTATTTTTCCCAGAATAGCCATCTCAAAATAAAGGTAGATTATATCTAAGTGTTGCATATACTACGTAGCAGATGAAGTCATTAATATATTTCATACACACTAACTGACTTTTTGTTAACCCTTTGAACTTCTTTGATGGGATGGCGTATTCGAACTTTTTATTAATCACATAAAATATATTGCAACGAGGATGAGGTTCTTATTTTATTAATCTCATAAGGCATCATTTGTTGTTTTTCTTAGTTGCAAACGTTTACTTTTTTGTTGATTCAAATTCAATTCATAGACGGCACAAGCTACATAACAACCAACCGAACCATAAATTACAGACCACCACCACAAAACGACACCAAATCACTAACTCCAATCGTTGATCTATTCAAGGCGTTGTTAAAAGAACGTGTTGGTGATGATGATGATGATGACGTGGCATTGACTACTGATGAGATTGTTGAGGTTTATGAAGCTGTGTTGAGTGAATTGGTTATTAATTCCAAACCCATTATTACGGACTTCACGATTATCGCGGGCGAGCAGCGGATACATGATGCTGGTATTGCTGATGCTATTTGTGCCCGGATTATTGAGGTTGTTGTAATTTTGTGTTTTTTTGTATAAAGTTTTTTTTTGGGTGATATCGTAGCGTAAAGTTTGGATATTTTGGTGTTTTGGGCGTTAATTTGCTGAACTGATTATCGAGTTATATCAGGTGGCAGCATTCTGTTGTTGAGTAATGTCGAGTTATATTTAGAATTGCTGTTTAGTTATTAGGTTGTTGGATGTGTATTGTAATTAGTTATTGTTTACTTACTAAGCGGTTAAATTTGATTATTTGAGATTGTAAACGACGGCGTGAATTAGAGTAGGCTTGACGGTTTTAAACGTTAAGAGTTGAATCCTAACTACTTGGGTATATCCTACCGCCCCCATACCGGGTTTGGTGGGTATAAAGTTTTATACTTTCAGTGATATCGTATCGTAAAGTTTGGAAATTTTTGGTGTTTGGGGGTTAATTTGTTGAATTGTTTTGTTTAGTTTATAGTTCGTTGAAACTGATTATCGAGTTGTATTAGGTGGAAGCATTCTGTTATGATAATTAGAAAAAGTATCTAATTGTTAGATTAATAGAAAACTTAAAGCTTGAGCCGTAACTGATTATTGAGGTTGGCATTGCTGATGTTATTTGTGCTAGGATTATTGAGGTTGTTGTAGTTTTGTGTTTGATTTGTTGAAAGTTTGTTAATTTGTTAGGTTTTTTCGTGACATTTTATTTTTTCGGTAATATCGTAACGTAAAGTTTGGATTTTTTGTTTTTGTTTTGGGGGTTAATTAGTTGAACTGATTATCGAGTTATATCAGGTGGAAGCATTCTGTTACGAAAGTTAAGAAAAAGTATATGTTTTGATTTAAGTCGTACTTAGAAGAAGTGGCAAATGTTGTATCTCGACAATAAGTGTAACATGGAACACAGTAGAAAGCTCAAATAGTTGAGCCGGCTAACAGATATTGTATGATTTTCCTAAAGTTTTATCTTTTGTCAGTAATATTTATGGTAAATTATGAGAATTTGTATAGGAGTTAAAGATATTGGAGTTTAGTTGGTTTAAGTGTTGGTTTTGACTAATTGTTTAGTTACCGAGTATACTAAATAGAGTCTGCTAGCACTATAAAACAAGAACAAGAAAGCAATTAAGTTGTACTTTGAAAAAGTGGCAATCGTTTTAATTCAACAAGCGTTTATATACGAACAATTTGAAGTTTTATCTTTTTAGTAATTTTGTTTTGTAAAGTTTAGAAATTTGTTTAGGTTTTAAAGGTTTTGGGGTAAGTCAACAGTTGGTACACCAGCATACATCGCTCCTGAAGTACTGCTTAGGCAAGAATATGATGGAAAGGTAGCTTCATTTGTATACACGTTTGTTTCATAGTCTGTAAGTATGATTTTGAAGTCGTTGATCAATTAAATCTCTGATTTCAGATTGCAGATGTGTGGTCATGTGGAGTGACATTATATGTTATGATCTTTGGTGGCTACCCTTTTGAAGTGTATATCAGTGAGTTGACAAGGCCTGTTATTTATAGGATTGCAGCTTGAAGTGGAATATGAGCTTCACTTGTATCAGGAGTAGTGTGCGAATTATGAAGTTTGTTGGTTATTGGATTCTTATCTAATCAAGTGATGTTTGTTTTCAGATTGACGAGAATGTTCAGAGAGAAATGGCAGCCTTGTGCGGATCAACGTGTTTGGAAGCCTATCTGTGAGTGGTGACTACGCCCTCTCACACACTTCAGAATAATACTTACTCATCATTGTGGAATAGTACTCATCAAGCTGAATAATAAGATAACCATAAAATAAAGTAGGTTAACCAAACACCCCCGAAATGTATAGGTATAGTATTGCTGCTAGGTAGGAAAATTCACATTTACTTCCAATATCCATTATTTATAGCAATCTGTTTCTTCAAGATTGAATAATATAATCCTAACTAATCATAAAATTATAATCGTGGCCATGTATTTGTGTTCTAATTAATGTGAATTCAGTTGAATAAATCCATTTTCATCAAGGAAATTGTTTGGTGCAGCAGGGAGGGCAATGGAAAAGGGTGGTGGTTTGAGTTTAAAAGTCTTGGTTCAGATGCAAGGTAACTACTACTTTCTCACTTTTGGTTCTCTGCATAGTGGGTCACCATTTGTGTGTTTTGAATTCAACCTGGTGCGGCTATATAAACTACACCTTTTTTTCTCATTGCGGGGAGTGTCTCGACTAAAAAATATGATATACGTTCTCTAGGCACATAGAGTACTATTCCAATAGTTTTTTTACTGATAAAATTTTTTGCATTTCTGTTTATGTGTATCATAATATTCCCATGAGATCGTCAGCTTCTGTCACGAGTCTCATGTCTGCTAATTCTTTAAAGTAAAATGTCGAGCATTTTTAACTTTTGGTGGTTGCTACAACATAAAAAAGGAAATTTAGTGTGTGATATGAATATGATTGTAAATGACCCACAAAAGAACATAACACTTTTAGTATGACTATTTCGTGCAAATCTGTGTATAATTCTATTTAGACTTCTATATCTAATTGAGATGATCACGATATTTATAATCCGCGTTTGTGTTATGAAGTGACTGGTATATGTTAAAGTTTTATGATATGATCAAAATCTAGCATATGAATATCCATACAGAGGAGCGTGTCTGGCTCTATCTGCATGGCGAGAGGATAGTCTAAGAGAAGTTGATGCTCTGTGTCGCCAAATCGGAACACTAAATGTTATCAGAATCCAAGGAGAACTCCCACAAGCCTTTTGCCGCTATGCTACTGTCAAAGGGTGTCTTTATGTAAGTCTTGTCATATTTGCTTACTATTGGTATTATTTGAACTTGCTTTAGTTACAATGTATTTAATTTTTTTTTGCTATCGCTTATTTTACAGGTCTTGAGAATGCCAGTGATATCTATACTTCTGGATGAGGTTTGTTGAAATAAATTCTTTTTCTATTACCACTATGCTGTTTTTATTAATAATTGGTTCATCATTATTTGTTTATTATTTTGCAGGATGGTGGGACTTATAAAGGTGTCAAATTGGTTTCGGGGCAGGAAACAACCAGTGATAAGCTGGTTATGGATCCTTTAATTACCATCACATCCTCACCGGTTAATACTCCTTCAGAAGACATTTCGAATGTCTTTAAAGTTGGAGGTGCCAGTGGCAAGGTGGCACGGGGAATATGCATCACAAAGAGCTCTTTGAAGTCCAATATATCCAGTTGTTTGGTCATATATTCTCCTAGATGTAAGATCACTGCTGAAGAGCTATTGTTAAACTTATTGAAACTTTATAGTTGCTTTCTGACTCTGGTCTCTCTTTAGCTCTATACCCTGATCAAGCTACATCAATTCTGGTTCTACAACTTGGGAGCAATATAGCTGTTTGTCCTTTCGGCATGTAAGTTCCATATTTGTATGTTTTTTCTTTTGATATGTTACTGGATTAGTATTCTATAAATAACTGCGTAAGACTATTCATCTGACATAGTGCCATACTACTGGATACTTTGACAAATTTGCTTATGAATGGGTCTATTCGGGTTATGTTTCATCTCTATTGGGTCACATGTGTACGTTAAAAGAATCTTATAAAGGAATGGGTCAAACACATCAATCAAAAGTGTATTTTTTAAGGCATAAAAAAATTCCACCTGATCCTAATCATAAAATCAATACAGTGTTGATCTGGCCCACCCATTAGCCACCTATAACATTTTGTATTGAATAATATGTTTGGTTGGCACAGGTAACATAACTTAATTTACTTTACGTTTCAGGTTTGTTGTCTATTTTTCAGCTTTATGTGATGATGCTCTCGAAGGAAAAAAATCTTTGCATGAGGCAGTGGACCAGTCTTTTTTCATTACACACCTTGGACACAGCTGATAACAGTTCAAGTGATCAAAATGACGGTGTAGAAGCGAAGAACAATACAGAAGTGAAGCCCACTTTGCTATAAGACCATTGTGGGATGGTACTTACGTTATTCTGGCAATCAATATATATATATATATGGTATCAACTATCCGTAGTTTTCTTAAAAGTGTCTTTTTATTTGTTATTGAAGAAGTTACTTCAAGTTATTATCAACTTTTATTTCGTATACTATGTTCTTACAAAGAACTTTGTATATTTTAATTGTTCTATAAATGCTAACGGTCATTTAATTTCATTGTTAATGCATTCAATATAAAAATCGGTATGTTTATATCTTATTTTTTTCAACGATAATCATTTGCCAAGATAATCTTGACCTGCTGTTTGTGTTTTTGCCCAAGGATGAACGCCAAGCTAGATATATGCGTGGTAAAAATGCCTTTAGTTTATGAATATACATTTACATAAATACCTTGAACCCTACAATATAATACCTGAAGGGAGTTTCCATTGTGATTCGTTTCTTGGATTATTCGTTCATGATCACACTTATATTAAAAAAGAAGTGCATTCAAAGGAAAATCACAAGTCATGCCTGCCCATCGGGCGGGCTTCGACATCTAGTGTGTGTGTGTATATATATATATATATATATATATATATTATAAGTATATATTAAAACCGGTGACGACGACGCCGTTTTGCGTCGCTTTTTTCCCGCCAAAACCACCAGGCCTTCTCTAGCCCAGCCCTGCGCTACCAGTGATCCACCACATAAAGCCCAAAAACGTTTCCAGATCCAAATCTCGGTGTGGTGTTTTTTTTTCCCTTATCTTCATATAACTCCAGCCACACACATAAACACACCAGAAGTTTCCAGAGGCATACGCATACACCGGATGGCAGAAGATGAAGAAGATGATCGGAGATGCCAATTAGGGGTCGGTTAATTAAGGTATGTTTTTTTTTATCCTTAACAAAATAGCAAATCAAAAAATATTTACTTTATGTTTTTTTTTTGCAGTATGTTGTTTTATGAAACCTTAGTCATGTTAGTTCCTTGATTTTTTTTTTTTGTTGATTATTCATATGATTTATGGGTTTGTGATGATTTGTGAAAAAAATATGAAACTAAGTGTTTGGTTATGATTTTAGGGCTCACTTTTGTTATTAATATCTTTGTTGGATTTGCTGCCTACCATGTGTTTGATGAATTGCTTCAGAAGATTGCGTTTGTGGTAAGTTTTTGTAAATTTTATTTAAACTTTGAGATTCAGCAGTAGTTTATCAAGGGGAAAAAGTTAGGGTTTTGACTTTTCGATATTTTTGTTGTGTTTTTGGTGCCGGCGGATTTGTGTATCGAGAAGGTATATAGGTGTTAATGGTTGTATTTGTTTGTTTTGATTTGGTTGTTATGAGTGTTTGGATTGTTTATTTCAGGATGATGAATCTCTGCGTTTATATGTTTTGTAGGTACAACATACCAGCAACGGTACTTTGGCGGAGTAACTTGACTGGGATTATTGTTGCGGACGACAATGCCGCTGTCTTGGCAACGTAACATGATACACCTCCATTTTTTTATTTTGTCTGATCTTCCTTCACAAACTAAAGTCATAGTAACTTCTTGCAACTAACCTCTTGCATTCTAATGTAGTTACAGCTGTTAGCCACCATCGCGTTCCATCCATTTTATCTATTGTCTTTGCGGATACAGTCACAATATATTTGTAAGCAATATGGCCATTATTATTACCAAAAAATTTTATTCATACAAATTTATAGACAATGGTTTGATTTGCGTTATTTTTTTGCAGGTAGCTTTCTATTGTACAATGGTGTCACAGTTTGTTATCGGAACCGTTTCCCGTTGAGTTTAACTGTTATAGGTATGGAAATAGCAATGTACTATTTTTTTCATCTAATAATAAACATTGCTACCAATAGAGACAATAAGATTACAGGTTCATGGTTGTCAATTTTGTAGCTCGCAACAAACATCAATTGAAAAATCCTTTAACATAAGCAAATACACACACATCAATTTTGTAGTGACAACTTCTAAGGAAGGTCTTCATTCCTCTTTGAAAGAAGTAAAAAAAATTGTTAAAATCCCGATTACATTAGGTGTCATACTACTATTGGCTATACTATCTTTCCGATTTTCTTTTTGTCCATTGCAACGTCTCCTGTTTATCTATTCTTACATCTTTGATCATTATACAGGCCCAACGCTGGAATATATGCATTTAGGGCCATGTAACCAGATGTGTCGTAATTGTGGAGCGTTACTAGAATGTGCTTGAACCAATAGATGATGTAAACGATGCGATACTAACAGGTACTCCTAACTATTATCTAAATTATATGCATATGGGATGTTTGTTTGTTTATTTTCTCCTTGGGAACTGTATTTTCGATTGGAATTCGATTCCTATTTTTGGGCGGTTGTGAGCTACCAAGGGAGAGGGAGATCAGAAAAAAGGATAGGGAAAGAGAACGTGCGAAGAAAGGAACGACAGATGTTTTATGCTCCTTTTTTGGTTGCTATTTAATATGTCATTTTTTAAATGCTCATGTGTTTATAATGTGTTACATGTCTTTTGGGTTTCAGCAGAAGAACAGATGGATGAAACGGGAATAAAGGATACAACTGCTTTACATGGACACCGTATCGAAGGTGAGTTGGTGCAGGGATGTTATTACCTTCCAGATAAGTATAACATTCTGTATTTCTGTTGCAGTTGAATCCTATTCAGGAGCCAATGGCAGCCACGATATAAGTACACATGCCAATCGATCAAGGTGTCTTACACAAGGTTTGACAACTGATTACTATTTTCATATTTTGAAAACTTACTTAATGGTATTATTGTGTAATGTCATCATGTGGTGCTTATACTGTTTTCATACATATCTGTTTTTTCTGGGGTTCCACCATTTTCGAGGTTAGTCGATTGGTGTTGGTATGGTGATTTTTGCTTTATTGTTTGCCGTTCATGTTTATTTGTTTGATGTTAATGTTTAATTGTTGTTGTTGGTAACGCCGCCTGCTTTTTTATTTCTTTTTTTTTAGGGTTAACTTTGTTGTTTTCAGCTACTGTTTTTGTTCTAGGATTAATAGATTGTGATAACTGTTTCAGAAATCGTTACTGGCTTTATTTGATCCGCTACTCTTTTCATACATATCTGTTTCTGCTGGGTTCCGCCGTTCTAGAGGTTAGCCGATTCGTTTCTTCAATTCAAGTTCATGTTTATTTGTTTGATTTTAATGTTTAATTGTTGTTGTTGGTAACGCCGGTTGTTTTTTTTTTTTTTTTTTTTTTTTTTGGGTTAACTTTGTTGTTTTGAACTACTGTTTTTGTTCTGGGATTAATAGATTGTGATAACTGTTTCAGAAGATCGTGACTAGCAGAAGAAGAAGACGTATAGTCTGGTATTTGTTGGTACGTTTATTATTGCTTTGCTGTTGGTGTTTAATTGGTTGGTGGTAGCCTTTGATTGAAAGTAATCTGCAATTAGTTCTCTTTAGGCTATAGCAGATTTACAGATTTAAATCTTAGTTGCATGGAAATGTAATCCTTCTGCCTAAAAAACTTATTTGTGGATGGATAAACTGTATGTTTAAGTATAGATGGTTTCAATGTAATAGGAAAACCGCATACTTATGTTTACATTTATGTATCCAGTTTTGCTATTATCAATGTGAGTAATATTAGTATCTCAACTTCTCTTTTTCGGTAGATCTTAGTAGTAGCAATAATTCATTCAAGACATGGGTTCAGTAGCATAGCATATGCAAACATTCAAGTATATTTATCTTTTTGTATTATTCAGAAAGATAGTTTTCCACTTTTCCTTCCTTAAATGCGTATAAGTTGCTGGTCAATTATAGAATATTTATAGGTGAATCCAAATAATAACAAACTTTGTTTGGTCAAGTGTACAGTTGCTGTTCAAAACATGGGTTGAGTAGCATAACATATACAAACATTGAAGTATATTTATCTTTTTGTATTATTCAAAAAGAGAGCTATCTTTGTATCAATTGTCATTTTAGTAATAACTGGCAAAAGTAGTTTTCCACTTTTACTTGGTTAAATGCGTGTAAATTGCTGGTCTATTATCGAATATTTATAGAATTATTCTGCTGTAGTTGAGGAGAGTCTGGGATGAGGCCACAATTATTTGCTTAATTTCATTAAAAATATTTGGTACATGCCTTTGATTGCCTTCAGTTTAGTGTTAAAAAGATCAGATATGCATCAGTTGAAACCAAATTTGTTGTCGTTTGCTACAGCACCAACAGTATGGCACTATGCATCAATAATAGATTTACAGATTTAGATCTTGCTTGCATGGAAATGTAATCCTTCTGCCTAAAAAGTTATTTGTGGATGGATAAACTGTATGTTTAAGTATAGATGGTTATCAGTTGAAATCTTGATACCATTTGGTTCGACTACCGGAAATTATCATGCTGAAGTAGTCTATTGTGGTTGAGGAGATAAGGACCTAAAGGTGTTATTGGATAGATGGCCCTTTCTACTAGGAATTCTTGAAATTTTACGAGTCTAGGATGAGGCCACAATTATTTGCTTAATTTCATTAAAAATATGTGCTTTATTAAGTCAATTGACTTATTGATAAAAAATGGTTAGTGCACTGGGAAAGACTAGGCAAAAGGTGAATATCGTTATGTACTATCACTAATTTACTCTAAAACCAATGTTCTGCAGAAAACACAAATGCAGTAATGGAAGACCCAAAAGGAATGGCTGGGTAGGGTTGAAGGAATTCGGACGAGATTTTCACGGTCTGGTACTGGAAGGAGAGAACCAGAATCAGGTGCCATCTCATTTTCGGTAGTTTAGTTACGAGTTTCACGTGGTAGCTAAGCATGCCAAGAAGGTACATACATTCGTATTAGTGCTTAAATATAACGCACTAATATATACATCCAAACTGCTTATCTTGATTTACGTATATATGCAAAAAACTGTGTTACGTATCAGTATTTGAATTCAGCCCGTCTAATTTAAATCATGCAGTGTTTAATTCAATGGAAATATCTCACAAGAAAAGTGATGAAAGTTGCGACGTCGCCGCCTCAAAGTTTTCATGGACAATTACGTAGCACAAGAAAATGCTAGGTGACATGGTATAGCTGACATGTTAAAAAGATTTGTTGTTCAAAATCTAATGTGCAAAGGTTAGTTTAAAAGTTACATCAGACTCAACGGTTTCTATGATGCATTTCTGGATTTGGACTTTTTCTTATATGAATTTTGATTTTTGAAGGTCAAGTTACTGACTTTTTATAAGATGAATATGAATTTGTAACTTTTGAGGTCAGAGATGGCGGATGTGCTATACCACGAAATAGTCTTTTTGGTTTTGGTTTTCGATATGTTTCATAACCCTTAATAGCATACATAGAGAGATTCCAATAACCAACGCGATAAAATGACGCCCGGCAGCAACGCGCCGGACCGCCGCCAATCTCGATATATATATATTAGTATTGCTATGCCTTATTAATGGGCTTTTATTGATGAGCCAAAAAGCCCATCGTCATAATCTAGACTATTCTTCAAGCCCACTAACAATCCCCATATTCATCATTCACTCGTCTCACCGCCAGTGTGAAGAAAAAAAATGGCGCTGTTGATGGAAAAGGGTTCAGAGCCTCAAACTGAAAGTGAAATAATAGACCTTGATGCTATCCAAGCTCTTAAAGAAGCCACTGCTATTGAACTCAAAGTAATATTAATCTCAATTTCTTACTTACTATCTATTACAGTTGTTGTATGTTTTTTTATTGGACCAAGTTCTTGTTTAGGTTTTCAGTTTTTTCTTAATTGTGTGAATATGTTATTTTGTTTAATTGTGACAGATTAATTTCTTATTGTTATATATTAAATAAGCACTGCAAGTTTTTCCTTTAGTAACGTTTAACTTGATTATCTTTTTTTTTTTGAACTTAGTTTAACTTGAACATATAAAAAGTGGAGTACTAAATAAAAATTGCCAAGAAAGGTAACACAAGGTATCCGCTATTTTTTCTTGTTCAGTAAGCAATTCGTTCAAATTGGTCTCTAAAACTGTCAAAGAGACTCGGTTTCTCGAGCACAACATCAAAAATTCATACAATCAAGTCACGGTAATAACAAACTAAATGATGATAATATGATATTATGCTTAGGTAAGTACTAAGTAGGAAGAGAAAAATTACTGTGAGTTCAAGAGCAGGGGACTCTAATTATCATTTTCTTACTTCAAAATTAATAAGAATCACTTTGGTTAAACATGAAATCTACGAACACTAAACAACCGAACCAACTTCTGCAAAGAAAAAACTGAAAACCGAAACTACAACTTTGATCTAATTAAGTAATTTGTTTCAGTTACTATGTATATATGCTTGTGTGAGTTGAGTTAAATTGCATTCATCTTCTATTGCCTTTCATTGGTATGCCTTGGGAATGCAGGAAGAAGGTAACAACTTTGTCAAGATGGGTAAAAAACATTATTCAGAGGCTATCAACTGCTACACACGGGCCATAAATCAGAAGGCCTTAAGTGACACTGAGACATCACTATTATATTCCAATAGAGCACATGTGAATTTGCTCCTTGGTAATTACGGACGTGCTATTTCAGATTCAGAGGAAGCTATTAAACTGTCCCCCACGAATGTCAAGGTTAATTTGTGATCAATTTGTTTTCCTATTGTTCTTTTTATAAATGTTGTTAATACGTCCATGCGTGTGTGTTTAATTCATAGGCTTTTTATAGAGCGGCAAAAGCATCATTATCTCTCAATAAGCTAGTTGAAGCAAAAGATTATTGTGACAAAGGACTTAATCAGAATCCAGATAATGAAGAATTGAAGAAGCTCAAAAAGCAAATTAATTCACAAATATTGGAACGGAAACAATGCGAAGCTCAAGTTTCCAAAGCCCTAACAGCAGCCAAGGTCTTGAATGTTGCCTAAAAAATAAGCCTTTCTTTGCATATTTTACGTACCTACATTTTAATTTGCCCCATATTAGTCCTTGTACTTATTTTTGCGTGTATCCCATTTGGGTCATTTTGTAACATGTATAGTTAACATATTTCTGTAAAACATCATCTTTAAAGCCGGGTTTTAAGCACCTTTTTTTGGAAAAAAAAATAATGACCTGACGGGACACAAAACCAATTTTTAATGACACAGATGTGAAAAAAGGACAATTGCTAAGATGGGCAATGAATTGAACGTCGGTGGCTCATGCTAATGAACACCCAACAGACAACATCGAGAGTTATCTTTTGAACTTTTTCTAATCTGAACTTATGCAGGACTTAGTGTCAGCAATTGAAGACCGAGGATTAAAGATAGGAAAGGCTACGTTTCAAGAATTAACAGGATTGAAAAAACCGATATTAGATAAAGATCGTATACTTCACTGGCCTGTTCTGCTTCTTTATGCAGAAGTGATGTCCAGTGACTTCATCGAAGACTTCTGTGAGACTGATATGTTTGCAGCTCATCTCGACCTAATATCCTTTCTCACTCAGTATTATTAGACTATAAATGTCACTAGAAGACAAGATTATAGGTCAATCAGCATTGAAATAATATCTAATGTAGTAGTAGTGGAGTTGTAAATCCTTAGCTTTAAAACATGTTTTCAGACAGTGCTGAACCGTTGCCATGGGATAAAGAAAATGCTTATACTCGTGATGCTATTGAGTTGTATTACGAGGTTGGACGTTGTATCTATATATGTTCTCTTTTCGTCTGTTTTTTATCTCGTAATTTTCTGTTAACACTTTGATTTAATGTTGTTCACCAGGCTGGATCTGGGGGCTGGATATCTAAG